>OMLP01044133.1:1450-20108 GCA_900302685.1 Spondyliosoma cantharus
AGGCAAGGGAAGAATAAAATGACTCAGGCGAGGATAAACAAATGTCACCGGGCAGTGACTAAGTTTGTGGTAAAGGGTTTGCACCCGTTTGCCACAGCAGATGCCTCTGAATTTCGGTAGGTAATTAATTTGCTGCATTTTGTCCAGCATGTCCTTTCAAGTGAAAATGACAAATGCCAAAGTTGCATTTTTTTTATGCCAGTATAGTTCTGTTTTATTCATTCGTAGTCCTACCATATATTTTCTGTAGGGAGATGATAAAGAGTCTCAGCAAAATACAATGCCCCAAACAGGGACAGTTTAACAAATCATCTGGTTCCTGCTTGGTGGGGCTGAAAAGAGCAATCTGATCACAGACTTGAACCATGTCACAAATGCAGCCATCACAGCGGATGGTTGCTACACATAATTTGTGTATAATCTGTGCTGTGTCTTCTGATCAGATATTAAAGCGAGTTAATACAAACAAACACATTTGTACTTATTCCCTCATCCAATTAGAATCGATAAGGAATCGGATCAATAAGCAATATCGATAATGGAATCGGAATCGTTAGATTCTTATCAATTCACCATCTGACACTATGACCGTATCCCATATCCTGTAGCGTGCACTTTAGAAAAGTTGTACTGTGTGCATGTTTGAGATTAGAGGAAAACTTAATGAAGTCTCTCCTCATGTCTATGAGTCAATCTGATTTTAAAACTGGTTACAATTTTTAAACTTCTGTAGTCTGAGCCCTTTGCGAGACAATAGCCAGGTCAACACAGCTGAGTGATAAGGACAAAATAGATAGAATTATAAAAATGTTTTAGTCTATAGCTACTTTAGTGGAGCTTTCAGGTAAGCCCAACAATACAAGGAAAAGACATCAATTCAACAACTTTCACAAAACTTGTGTTTTTCCCCAAAGTTACCCTTTTGCTTCAATAGGTTTTTTCTTTGAATTTTAAGGTTAAATAGCAGGTCGGGTCCAATGAAAAACAACTAACTTAATAAATTGTGGTGTTGGGACCCTCACTACATGGTTTTAACGATAGAGAGGCCTGCATGGTCAGCCAAAGCCTAAAAATGTAGCCTCCACACACTAACAAAGCCTAACAAGGGAATGTGAACCAACCCTAGTGTCCAGTAGGTGGCACCTGGTTGCCACAGTCATCCCAGGTTTGAAAACTCCCTTCTCCCACTGTCAGTTCTAGTGCCACAGCATGGAGAGTAAAACCTGCTGCACCCTAACCCAACTCAAGCAGTCCCATTGTAACATGTTGCTTGGGGCATCAACTTTCATCTGTGCAGCTATTACTCAAACGGAGCAACCCAACATTTCGATTTTACCTTTGCCTAGGTTGCAATCTTTTACCTCGCTGGTTGACCAAAGCCTGTCCTGTGTTTACCAAACACGCTCCGGATCCAGAGGAGAGCTGCACAACCCAGCCTCTCTCATCCCTGCAGGAGGACTTCCTGCTGGAAATTGCCCACTTTGCCCTGTGTTCTTCGCCAATGTTGACTCTGCTGTTTCCTCTGCTACAACGCAGAGAACAACCACCGCAGCCTATTAACGAGGTGGACAGACACACGCTAGCCACCAGGAGTGCAGTCACAAGTGATGTTTATTTAGTGTCAGGGCAGATTCTAGAAATTTGTGTGTATTGTATGCTTTTTAGCTGTGTGAGTTTGTGGACCACCACGTCCACTGTAAAGCATTGTGCTTGTTACCTTACCTTTCTTTGTGCTCATCATAAGCTGATTTGAGCCTCTCCACTCTGTGGAGCTATGTGTGAGCTTGCTTTGCTGCCTTGTAAGTTATAATAAGCCACGTTCCTATCAAGGATCAGCTGAATGTGATTCAAGCCTGAGTTCGTTCACCAGCCGCTGAGTGATAGAAGGGCGAGTATTGTGTCTCTCCAGGCTGTATCCCCCTCCTAGCTGCGTTCTCTCTCTCGCTCTGTACTAACCCACACGTACACACACACACACACTTACATTCGGGTAAACGCACATGCAAAGTCTCATGAGCGGCTTGTTGAAAACTAATCCCAAACACCGAATTTAGAACATCAGAGTCCAACTCTGTCCAAATCACGTTGTGGCACGTGTGGCATCAAAAGCTCTCAGCTGTTTTGACTTGACTCTTGCACTCAAACCCACCACTGCCCTTGAATCATTGCATTACAATAATGCAGAATTTGTACAATTTTTATAACTTTTAACAATCTTATTTTTTTTTATCTTTTTTGCACATTACTGTACAGTTCTTCCATCATTATTTATCAATCATCTTACACCTGTTTATATTGTATATATTATGATCACTGTTTGTTTATTGTCTTCAATGCATGCACCTTCTTCATCAAGACAAATTCCTCGTTGGTGTAAAATCCTTCTTGGTAATGAATCTTTTTCTGATTCTGATTCTGATTCTGTCGTGTTAGGTCAACAGACAATGTTCTGCCATTGTTCAACCCTTGGTCACCTCCATTTAGTGTCATAAAGCAGCTGTAGTTGAATGATAGATTTTTGTTGATTGAAGTGTTATTGATTATTGATCAATTTGCTAACACTAATACACTCTATTATACTGTATAGTGCAGTTTTCTTTGATTATTTGTGCATATGTTTTGTGGTAACTGTTGGTTGTGGTGTAAGTGCTCAGATTCATTTCCTTCACTGTTGTTTTAATATCAAATAGCTTACATTTAAGGTGAAACTTCTTTTGATACTGTTTTCAGATCTGGTTATTGGTCCCTGATTACTGGGTGGTTCCCGTTTTATTGATTTAATCGATAATTGTATTATCAATATTAATAATTACTATCAGTAATTATTAATTGCCAACAACCCCACCAAGTCTTATTGCATGGTGAAAGCGAGGTTTAGGATCCAACAACAGCTCAGCATCAGAACTTACTTGGTATTATTTTATGGATGAAGTGCAGCTGGGCTCATTTACACTGATCAGCCACAACATTAAAACCACTGACAGGTGAAGTGCATAACATTTTGCTACAATGCATTGTTCTGAAACCTGGAAAAAAATGTGTATGTGAAAACGATTAGCATGTCCGCATGAGCACAGACCTGTGACTTGTGTTGGCGATATTCACGTTGTTGGTGACGACTCCTTCTGCCATCTGCAGAGGCCGCTGGCTAGTGGCCTGGCTGGCATTGGCCATTTCACTCTCTGCAGAGAAGGGGTCCGAGTGGTTTCCAAAGTGAATACCTTGGCTCTGTTTTAGAGAAGATAGCACAGTTATTGTAGGCTATATTTATAGTTGACACATCGAATAGAATAGGATAGGTCTTTATTGTCATTGTCACAGATACAACAACATTTTAAAGTGCTCTTCAGTCAGTGCATCATTCAGTGTTTAAAAAAAGAATAAAATAGAAACATATAGCAGACATAAACACATAAACACACAGAGTCATACACACCCAGTCATTGCATAAAAAAACAGTATGAACATACATCTCCAGACATGCATACTTTGTCATTGCATTGATCCATTTCACATTATTTTCTTGCAGCATTGAGAGTGGTTATTGCAGTTGGATAAAAACTGTGTTTGAGTCTATTTGTCCTTGTTTTAATTGATCTGTACCGTCTGCCTGAAGGCAACAGTTCAAACGGAGTGATCGGGATGGTGGGTGTCCTTTATAGTGTTCTGGGCTCTTTTGAGCCCAGAACACTATTCACATTCACGTATGTTTTTGCAAGCAATAAGGACACTGTAATCGTATGTCCATAAGGATGGACACATAAAGGAATTAATAATAAAGTACTTGTTAAAAAGATAGGTTTGCATTGAGTAACTAGCCTGAAATTGTCGTATTACATGTTTTAATATAGCCTGATTAAAAGGGTTAGGGTTAAAAAGTACTCTCCAACCATTGTGCGCACCCATGTGACGGCCATCTGCTCATTGTTTATGCTGCTTGTTAATTATCCTGTTTGTTTATTATGCAGCAGCACTGATTTTAGTGCTAAAACAACCTTATCCTCAGTTTTTTCATGTTGCACATTGTTATTTTGTTATATAAATTCCTTATTTGTTTGCCTTCAGCCACATCTCCCCATTGTTGTCATGGCTTTAGAGCCAGAACATGACAATCCATCAGAACAATTAAAAAACAATTCCTTATTTTTTCATAGTGCTCATGTTCAAGGTGTGTTAAGCTGTGTTCACTATTGAGATTCAAAATATCACTGTGATGTGTGGAAGATATTGGCAGTGGGTGGGGTGCTGGTTAATGCTGTAAGTGACTATGCTTTCAAAGTAGAACAGTAGACAGAGAAGGGTGCTCAGCTGCATGTCATTCCTGTCATGCTTCCTTCCCTCATTCCTCCTATTCATTAATGATTCAGTAATATCTAATTACCCTGAATATACCCTCCACATCGGCTTCAGTGGCAGCTTGTTCCATTTCTTCTTCGTTCACAAGATCTCCAGAGATGGCCCGATGGAGCTCTGGTGCTGCCTCCTCCTCAATGTTCCTCAGCCCTGCCTGATCCACACAGAGAAGATAAGGTAAATGACAAAAACAAAATTCAACACATGACACAAGTTATTGGACAAGAGGACTGTTTTTATGTCTCAGACTGGCAAATATTCAGAGATGCTGCCACCAAGGAATATGGTACATCATCAATAACATCAATAAAATGGCGATCACATCAATAAAATGATCTCTTTAAAAGAAAGCTGGATGAATGGGGAGATGAGAGCTCTATCCAGAGGGAAAATAGCTGCCAATCAGTCAGGTGACAGACTATGGTGAGTTGGCTCACATAGAGAATTGGCAGTCACCACAGTGAATGTGAGAAAAATCCTGCTGAGAGCAAAGCCCTATTCAGACTGTATATATATACATATGTATAAATGAATACCCATACCATATCAAGTTCTTACCTGTATCTCATGGGTAGCATTTTTCTTGGTTGGGTGGTAGCCATAGTACTCTTCCTGTCTCTTCTTCAATTTCCTGAAATAGTCCTGGATTAGAAAGGTGGCATAGAACTTTCCCACTGTCACCTCATCATCTGTTAAAAGACAGAAAAGCGATAACTTGTGAAATTAAATTTTCAAGGGAATTAGATTGGTCACAAGTAGCTTAAACATCCTGTAGATCGTAATTTAACCCCCTCAAAACGGTCCCATGACAGCTAGAATATGGTCCACAGAGAAAGAATCAGCTGACTGGGAGCTTCATACAACGGAATCCATTCCTTTTTCATCGACAGTACATTACTTGTTTTTTTTTAAATTTAATCTCACAATGCTCCTGTAATAGTAGATCTTTCTTTTCCGCTTACGGGTTCAATATACAGAATTCAGCCTCCCTAGATGCCTGGAAACATCTATTTGCTATGTAAAGATGTGGTGAAGTAGATATCCTGAACAGACAGTGAAGTCATACTCCCTCTCTCTGTGTGTTATTATTATTGCACTTGAATGTTTTCTGTTTTGGAGCCTGGCTGTGTGTGCATATGTCAGTGCATGTGAGCCCCTCCCTTCGGAGCTATTACCCCGCCCAGTTTATAGATACAGCCAGCAGGGATGTGTGTGTATTCTAAGGACAGACAGGAGGACAGACACTTCTCCACGTATATCTGCAGTATTTTTACAGTTACAGTTACTAAATTTCTGTTGTTTGGTCAGGTAACGCTGCTTTGTGGGACATTTCTCTTTATTTAGTTGAGTGAGGGACCTGTTTAGTTTAGTTAGATTGTCAGATCGACACCCCCCCGCTCTGCGCCGCCGGCTTATCCGTTCACACTGGTTCGGTCCGCCAATACTGCGCCTCTGATACTACCTCCAGAGGCGGATCAGCGCCGGAGTGAAATTTCACCCCTCGACACATCTGAAGGGGCAGTGTGAATGGGGGCTACTGTGTCTGTCCCCCAACCACCAAAATAAAATATTCAATACATTAAATGTTGACTTAAACATTAGATTTCTGTCATCCAAAGCTCTTTTAGGTAATGATTTAATGTCAGATCATAATATTAATTTATTCTGTCTCACTGAAACCTGGCTGTAATTATTAGATTCGACTTTGACCCGTCTCCAGACCCCCCTCCACCCTCCCAGCTTTGTTTTGGGACATCTGGGAGCTGTCCCTTAAGGGGGGGTACAGTTCTGTGTCTTGTGGTGTCTTATGTTTTGATTTCAATGCCCTCTTGTGTCCTTTCAGTGTCCTGTGTTCTTCCCTGTCTTTCCCTTCCTCCTTGTTGCATGTTTGTCTCCCTCTGTCTGTGTTTGGCTGACCAGCGTGCTGCTCATCAGCCAGAGAGTCCTCACCTGCTGCTCCGCCTCACCTGTTCCTCCTCTTGTCGTTAGTGTCTGTGTATATAGTCTTTGTCTTTCCTCGGCTGTTTGTCAGTTCATTTTGTGTGCACTGTGTGATGTCCCCGCTGACGTTTCCTAATTTTGGCTTTTGCATTTTGCATTTTTGATTTGAACTTTGCCTTTTTGTTCTTTGTTTGAGCCTTAGTTGCTACCTTGTTTTAGTCCTAGACCTTTTTGGCTTGTTTGTTTGTTCATCTGTTTTTTTGGATTCCTCAGCTTTGTTTTAAATAAAGCTCGCCTTTTGTATCCCCCATGTCCTGCCTCCTGAGTTTCATCTGCATTTGGGTCCTCCATTACAACCCCAACCGTAACATCTTCTTTTGAATCACCCCTCTACAGAAAGCTGCTGTCTTGCCAAAACTGTCTAAAATAAACAAATGAAAAGTCAGAATTCTATGGAATTGACTATGATGAGGAAGTTAAATGTTTAATTTGGTCAAATTTAGGGGAAATTTAATAAAATGGTTGTGAAATGGTGCAACTACATTAATTTATGATGCCCCTAAATGAAAATGTATAGTGTTAGTCACATTCATGTTGGGGTACATAGGCCTGTTGAAAATCATATTATGAATAAAGAGGTTAAAAAGATAACAAGCCATACTACTGTTTATTGTGATCCTGATTTATATTCAAGGCCCCTTTTTAGAGATTTTTTTTTTTTGTGTCACCACTGTCAGACAGCAAATCCGATGGTGGTGAACAACACACTTTTTCCAATAAAGTTGTATACAGGAGCCATATATATATGTTCTTTTTTTTTTTGACGACCGGATCACCCAACCAGAAGACATCCAGCTCTGCACCAACGCCGCACCGTCAGAAGAAAATGATATTCATTTTCAACGGAATTAGTTTTGCCACAATCAGTGAAAGATTAATTGATTTTTATTTGCGTGAGATGTGAATGGTGTGACTTAACTCAACTTGTTATGCTAGAACATAATGTATCCTCTGTGGTAGCTCTCAGTTTCCACATAGTGGGCACAATATGTGATACTGAACTCCTTTTTATGCAGAACACACAAAAATGAGAGCTGGAGTGATGCTGCAGCTGCTACAGACTGTGGTCAAAACTTGTAAAAAGATTGGGACTGAGATCAAGGCTATTTTTTGCTTTGTTGGTGCAGCATATAGTGACCCAACACCTGCAAAATGGGAATGGATGAAGGGATGTGGGTGTGTTTTTATTCTACTGACCTCCTATAGGTGGGATCACTTGATCCAGCAGTTTCATACTGGTTCGCTTCCAAATCTTCTTGATAATTCCCCTCAGCTCTTCATTGGCTTGTTCAAAATTACCTGACCAATGGAAGAAGCATAATGATGAGACAAAAGAAATGAGTGAATTTAAAGAACGTTAATAGACACTTGTAAGGACAGCATTGATAAATATCAACAACTAGTGTTTGAGAGGAACATTGCTAAATGTAGTGAGGCTACTAGATTTTTCAGTAGCATTCACATAGTGCATCTACTATCAAAATAATTAATGATTTATTCCCTTATATAGCACAACCAAACCACAGTTTTCAGTTAAATAGTAAACCCGGCCTCAGTGGCACAGTTATCAGTAATATGGAGAAGCTTAGTCATCACTGTAGAACCATGGTACATGCAGGTAAAGATAAATGTTCATTTATTTGTCATTTGACAATACCTGTTCTCCCCCTTGTCCTCTGGGAAGATATATAGATCTATCAGATCTAAAACAAACAGACTGACATCCTTTTCTTTTTTATTAATGCCATATTTGACACAATATTGACATTTGAAATGTCACTTTTGATCATTCGACATTGAAATTGAATAAACAAATTTTACAAACATTACACAAAGCTCATGCAGAAGGCTGCGATTAATCACTAACCCTAACTCTACTCGAGACCAAGTCTAATGTTCATTGTTGCTTATTTGCTAGCCAGTAAGCTAGCAATCCAATGTTTGCTTAGAACTTGCAAGAAGCTAGCTAAAGTTACCTATTCTGTGATTCTGTTTTATTTTTTCTTGATTTGTTGTCTTGTGGATACTTTATTTATCCCGAAATTCAAGCAGACAAACAGTTAAGAAAGACAGTATAGCATTGCACCGGGTAATGATTAGCTGGTAACCCCATCTACCGCAATGTGAGGAATATTATTTGTTACTCGGGATATCTACAGTGACTCGGCATGAGGCACTCGTCATTGTAATTTAGTTGTATTGATCATAAATAGAACAATCAGGGCTTATTTTGTTGTGTTTTGGCTTTGAAATGTGTTTTTAAACTAGAGGTTGAAACATGCCTCTGCAGTATGGAGTGGTTCTAGAGTGGGTTCTCCTTGGTCAGGGTGGCGTCAATTCTATGCAGGTATCCAACTCAATAGGAGGCAAAACTTCCCCAGACTTGAATATTCCCACCACCATGTTTCACTCTGGGTTTGAAACACTGGCCTTGTTTCCATCCTGAGACTTAGAAACCCTTTTCCTGTGACACCAGTACAAGACTTTTACTTTTGCTAATTGGAGTGTAGCATTCTTCTTTTAACAGATCCTGTATCTGTGATGAAGTTTATTTTCATCTCACAAGAAACTAAGCTTGATTTATTGATCTTATAATGATGTGGTCACTTTTGGACTGCCTTATCGTGCTTTTGGAACTTATCCCGTTTCTGCAGATCCAGTTTTTTGTGTACTGCATTGCCCCCTTATAAACCTTTAGTCTAGCTATGATTTTTCAAATGTTTCATCCATTACTTGATTAAACTAATCTTATTAATTTACAACACATATTCACTAGAAATTACTAACATAACTATATTATACACATACATAATTGATAACACCAACCTTCTGTCTTTATTTTCAGCGCAGTTCTCACCAAAGAGAACAGTGTAGCATTGAAGGTGACTGTTCCATCACTGTTAAGAGGCATGTTCATGGAGACCAACCTCTGTAGAAACAAAACATATCACACACACATAGAAGTGGTTATGAAGAAATGTTGATCATATCTGATTTTTCCCAAAAACTACAATGTTACTACTACTTACTCATTTTATTTCTTTTTTCAGATAATGTAAGCTTATTCATTTTAATTAAGTACTCTATATACATCTTCCAGTAAATCACTTTTTCAAGGATAGGTTCACCACTTACTTAATTCTCAGTTACTCTCTTGCTCTGAATTTTTTGATTTGCTTAAATGTATTGAAACAGACACTGGTAAGTTTTAAGGATAATATTGTTGGTAACAGTTACAGTCTGTGTTTTGCTGCATGGTTTGATGGAACTCCAAAAAGAACATCTTTGATGTATACAGTCATCATGTTTAAGCAACAGCAACATTTGGTAGCCATTGTTGATGTTATAGATAATTATTGCATTAGCTAACCATTGACATTGAAAAGCTAATGCTACAGTACATTAACCTAATGACAATGCTCTGTCTTTGATGTTGTTATACGATTTTCTTATAGAATAGAATATACTTTATTGTCCCCTAGGGGAAATTTGTCTTGGACTCAAAGTGCGAAGTGCATAGTAGTAGCTGACCTTACAGACGATACATACACATAAAATACATATAACAGCTAAAGGCGTACACGTAGGCTACATACACACTCACGACACATCCAATAAAAGATTAAAACAAATACAAAAAGAATAAAAATAAAAAAAAAAAAACATCTGCACACTTCCCAGGCCTCAGTGTACAGATCTATTTAAATTTTTTATGGAGGTGGGTAGGAAAGAGTATTTAAAACGGTTCATTTAGCATTTGGGGATTCTGTACCAATAGCTCGTATTCTGTTTGAAGGATGTGGGACGGGTCCGACAATACCCTCCGCGCCTGCCTGAGTACAGACTGCTCATAGATGGACTGAAGGGAGAGCTTGTCAGTCCTCCCCATCACCTTCATAGCAGTCTGTACCAGGCACTGAAAATTGGATTTGGACTGTGTGGAGGGATTGCTGAAGCATGCCGTCATCCCATACCTGATGACATTCTCCATCACTGCCTGGTAAAATAAAAACATGATGTTCTGGCTGACACCAAACACCCTCAGTCTGCGTAAAACATACCGCCTTTGCTGTGAACGGGAACATACATAGTCTACATCTCATCACTCCAGCTGAAGAGGTTATCCAGGTGAATACCCAGATACCTATAAGATGTGACCTGTTTGATCTCTTCCCTGTGTATGGACAGTGGAGTACGATCCCCCACCGACCAAGGGTCAAACACCATCTCCTCAGTTTTTTTAATGTTAATGATGAGGTAGTTCTCATCACACCACTGAACAAATTTATTAACCTCCGTGAAATACAATGACAGGTCTGAGTTCTGAGGAAGCAGGCTGAGAATGGCTGTGTCGTCAGAAAATTTAAAAAACAGGTTGCCCGTGGGACTATTGGCGCAGTCGTTTATGTAAAGGGTGAACAGGACAGGTGAGCTTACACAGCCCTGAGGTGCACCTGTACTGATGCATCTGGATTCCGAAAGTGAATCGTCAATCCTGACATTTTGGGTTCTATCTGTTATAAAAGAATAAAAAGAATATAATGATAAATGGATTAACATTCATCTGGGTCATTTTCTGTGAGAGCAGATGAGTCTGTAATGTATTGAAAGCGGAACTAAAATCAATAAACAAAAGGCGTGCATAAGCCTTGGGATCCTCCAGATGCTTAAGAGTCAGGTGGGTGATGCTATTAATTGCATCGTCTGTACTCCTCCCCTGCCTATAAGCAAACTGGAGTGGATCTAGTTCAGAATTAACTTCAGATTTCAACACAGATACCATGTATTTTTCAAAGAATTTCATGCCAACAGAAGTTGATGTCACTGGTGTGTAATCATTGTTTTCTGTAGGACAGGGTTTCTTTGGAATGGGAATAATTGTAGATTTTTTCCAGAGGGCAGGAACCAGATGAAGACACTGGGCACCACGCTGGGGTTAGCTCTGCTGCAAAGGTCTATGTTTGTTATGATTTCAGTGGCTCACATAGGAAAGATGTACAACTGCTGTATATTTATTGTGATAAGTGCATTGACTGTGTAGCAGCTTATAGTGTTGTGTATTCCTGGCCAGAATATAATGTGTATTAACTGTGTTTTTAGTTGTTGAGTTGCAAGACAAGGTGGCCGGCACCAGCAGCCAAGCCAAGGTCAAAGAGGAAGATTCATCTGCCAACCCATGCTAACCGGAGCGTTTTCTCTCTGAGGAGTCTGTGCTGAACTTGCCTCCTCAACACTGCTCAACACCTCAACACCATTCTAAACAAAATGGTAGATTTCCATCCCAGCATAATCTTGCAGTGGGGAAAGTAACTACTGGTATTGATACAGTACTTGGTACCAAAAATAAATAGCATTTCTGAAGACTGTGTATGGTTCCATATTGTGATAAGTAAATTATCTGGGTCTGACAATATTTCATCAATCATTTTCCCAGGCAAGAGAAAGTGAACCATCAAGAAACTCAAAAGTTTGCGAAAACTTTCTGAAACCGAAGGAAAACAACAGATTAATCTTCTGATATGTAATGTAGTTTCCATAGCATGTCATGGTGGCAAATGTAATCCTTGTCGGACAATTTGTATTGATTGCCACGTTGGCTACATAGATGGAGATTATATATCTAGCAAAGATACAGATCTCATCCATGATAAGAACAGTTGAACAGAAGTTGGTTAACAAGCACTTCACAATGAGATAAAAGTAGTGCAGTTTTTCATCAACTAAAGATGCGTGCATCATCAGTTTGAGACACGCCTTCAAGTGGGTAGCCCAGTTGTAATGGTTATGCTAATGCTCTGCCACACCGAGCTGCCACACCAAGCTGCCGCACCGAGCCAAACTGAGTAAAGCCAGGCCGGCAAACTACAAAAGACAGTTAGGTTAATCAAGCTTGGCAGTGGAGAGAAAGTACAAACCGGGTGCACTAAAGCGCCTCGTGTTCTTGCATCATTCTTCTAGTCTGGCTCATCCTTTCAACAAAACCACAACGATGATGGAATAATGGATAATGAATCTAACGTTACTGCTGGTGGCACTAGTAGACAGGCAGTGGTTTTAAAAGGGGACCATGATATTTTTAAAGTGAACTTCCGGTATTTCAGATCATAAAAGGACACTTCACTAAACTACAACAGGCTGAACAAGGACAACACTTGGTGAGCGAAACATCTATTGATCTCACTTTATATTATATTCACTTTTTTTTTTCACTGCATTTTGTATTGTTCTGTCAACATTTTGACCCTACTGAATGTCTCTACTTACAGCATTTCATATATGAATTTTATTGACAGTATTTTGCATACTAGTTACACCACAATAATAGCTTTCTATTGATGTTCATGGTTTCTCAAGTTATTCCTCCCTCAGTTCCGAAGGTTCCTGTTTCACCAAATAGCAAGCCAGAGTGAATATAAGGAACAAGAGGGATACCAATCAAAGTCGGGAGTGTTGCCACCAATTTGCAGATTTTAGCCACTGTCTCTTGAAATGGCATTGTGCATTTGTCAATCAACCCCACTTATATATTATTCAAAATATTTTTTCTATAGGAGAGTTAAAGCAGTACAGTGCTGGGTGAAGATAAGGGGAAAAAATATAAAAATATAATTGTCAAAATTCCTTTTGTTTTTAGGCAGGCTTTTGATTTTTGAACGTTGAGAAGCTTAGCATTGTCAGTGGTGGTTCTAGCTTGCACGACGACCTGGGCGGACCTCACCTTCTTCTGCCCACTCCCCACACGCCAACATGACATAATTGACTTCACATGTTAATGAGCAATATAAAAGTTGGATGAAATGAATGCAAACAAAGTGAAGGCAGCCGGTACGGGTTGGCACCTGTGTCGATCCGGCAAGATGAGATAAGCCCAGAGCGGTGATTAAATCTTGCAGAGTGGTGTACAGAGAACAAGGTACTGCTCAACGTCAGCAAACCAAGAAGCTGAAGAAAAACTTAGGCGAATCAACATCACAGAGAACCTTCTTACTTCCTAAGAAACTTAGCAAGGTTGAATTCCTAGGCTAAATTCTGGTAAACTTTTACGTAGGAGCAATAGAAACAGGCCCCCCGGACTCTACTCTGCTGTAAAGAAAGGGAATGTTTGGTGACAACAGCGCCGCCGCTCCCACCACGTGCATCACGCAGTGTGCGTAGGGCACCAAGTGCTGAGGGGGCATCAAGAATAGCCTAATGAAAAATCATCATAGTCATAATAATTATCATGCCTATATTATTTCAGTATAGCAATATTAGCCACATTTTAGGCATGTATATCAAAAAACAGGTAGAACAAGAGATATATTTAATTGCTCAAGAAAGTAACGATGGTGCTCCCCCACCCCAAACACACACATACTCAACTTCCCAAGCTCCCCGTGGGTGCGCTCCTTATCTCAGTGGTCTGTTGGATTGCGCCTGATGAAGTTTGGCAGCAGGCTGTCAACTTTTTTGGAAATGGCCCCGAAAAGCAGGAGTCAGGAGCAGAGAAAAGAAGGAAGAAGAAACTGCGAGATGATGCCCGTGCGTCACTTGCAGGTAAGTCCATGTTTAATCATTCTTAAATACGGGAAATGTGCTGCTAATGTGATGGTTAGCCCAGCATACACCTCAAACTAGCTGACGTTATTGCTAATGTTAGCAAACTCAAATATGTTATAACTTAGGTGCAAGCTAAAGTGAGTTTTTACTGTTAAACATTATCTATGCATTTTACAAGCAACTGACGCCAGCTAGCTGTTACTTTACTTTAGATATCGAACCGTAACAGTAGTTTATGGTTTATTTTGACGTGACGGGTTGACGTGGTCAATACTTTCTCAGTAACAGTTAGCAGTCAGTGCACAAGGTAGGCTAACAATTCCCCTTGCTTCAGACCATTTATTACTGTGTAGCGTGCGATTAATAGGCTTAAGCCAGGCATTTAGCAAAGTTCATAGCATAGTGTCATTTGAGAACGCATATTTTGGCGTTTGTAATGCTTAATAAACCCGCGACCATCTACAGGATTGTCATTCAGCAGAATTCAGCAGAATGTAGGCTACAGTCCTCACACAAATTAGGTGAGGTGTTGGATGCGCAGTGGGACATAAAATGGCTCTTGAAGTGAAGTCTGAAGAACTCAGACTTTTAGCGTTACTGCTACAGCTAGCTTAGCTACATCTGAATGTGACAGAAGCTACCTGACAAAATGAAGTGGCGTTTTGATTCCATTTATGTCAGGATGCAAAGGCATGGACGATATCTGCGGGTGAAATAGAAAAACGTTTTGTAGTAGACAAAATGCTCTCGTAACCATATTTAAGTTGTATTCAATTTAATGGTAAAATAATGTGTAAGATTCAGAAATGTAGTCTTGTATAAGGAGTATCAATTTGCTCTTTTTCCTGTAGGTAAGATATAAATATAAAATGTCATGAATGATATAAAGCAAACATTATTGTTGAATTGGGTCTAATATTGCAACTCATTCTATTATGCTTTTTATATTAGATTAGATTAGATTTATCAAATAGTTGATAAATATGTAATAAAGGGGGAGAGCTCCTTGGCTGCATGCTCTCAGTTTTAAATGTTTAGAATTTTTTTCGGTATAAGACCCTTTGAATATTTTGTCTCTTTCTATACTGATTCTTTTTCTTTGTATTTCTAAATTAATGCAGGGTCAATGCTGAGATACGTACAAGGAGGAGCAGGTGGCCAAGAGGAAGATACAGATGATGAGCAACCATCTACAAGCAGGTCAGGCACACATCAACCCCAGCCGGCCAGCAGGTCTGTAGACTCCACAGCAGTACCAAGCCCTGATCAACCACCCTCAACCAGCAGTTTAGAAAATCAGATACGCAGCAGAGAACCACCACCTCTGAAAGCACAAGTCCTGTTATTGAGAGTCCATCAGCAGGTGACAATGTAGAGACATGTGTGACCTGGGGGCGTCTTGGGGCATCATAAAGGAATTATGCTTAGGGCACCAAAATGGCTAGCAGCGGCACTGCCTACCATTAGACTGCAGTTTAATTTCTGGCCTATTCAAACGAAAAGACAATTTCATTTGAAGATATCATGTGACCTTGTTTTTTTCAGTGTGTTACTATTACTGCTGCATTCTAGTCAGATTTGATTATTTTCTTTATAAAAAAAAGTCTGTCAGCCCCCTATAAAATAAAAATAGCTTAAAATCCATATTTAATTCAGGATGATTTTCATGTATTAAAAACAGTTCTGAAATAAAAAGAGCATATGTATTTGTATATATAATATAGTTCAAATTCAGCTATCACTAAAATAGAATGTTTGGTCAGTAGTTTGGGACTCTCACCTTCCTGCTCTGCAGTAGGAACAGAGGAGAGCATTTCTGGTGCATGCAGACTGTGTGACTCAATACAACTCTCAATACAATCAGAGAAATGTTTGTATTTTCTGGAAATCAGAAGATTAAATCACACGACCATATCGCCTCATATATGTATTTTTTCACCCCAAATCCAAAGCCTCCACCTGTGAGTCTACAGTTGTGGAAATAAATTAGACATGCATGCGGGACCACAAGGGAGACAGTGAGCAGTAACCAAGTAACTGTCATGTTGTTCTTTTCACAAATATGGCAATGATAGTCAAAAATATCATTAAAATGCATAGTTTTATATAAAACAGCATCACATTTTTTTGCCGGCCTATATAAGGGCCCAATTAGATTTCTTTTCATGGGGCCCAAAATCCCTGGCGGCCCCCCTGGTCATGAGAAAAGAGCATTGATGAACATCTTTCATGATCGTATCCGTTAACGAAATTAACACTGCCTGCTAGGTGAGCAGAGGTGGCAAGTAACGAAGTAAAAATACTTTGTTACTGTACTTAAGTAGATTTTTCAGGTATCTGTACTTTCCTAGAGTATTTATTTTTCTGATGACTTTTTAATTTTACTCCCTACATTTAAAAACATTTTTTGGTACTTTCTACTCCTTACATTGTCAAAACAGGCTCATTACTTTTTCAACCTCCGCGGATGACGACATGACGTATAAGAAGTAACTACCTAGAGAGGGAAAGTCAACTGCAGAGAGAGGGCGCCGTGAGTTACAGGTTATGTTAGAGAGAAAACTTGCAGCAGCGACATGGAGGAAGAAAGTGAACCAGGGAACGATGACGCATCATATTCGGAGAAGCAAGACTTCCCCATCCATAACCTTATTTAAGAGAACTGTTTGAGGTTGTCGGCTCCAAGAATGATTCATGGTGAATGCGTTGTGTCCTGTGCCAACCTAAAAACCACAAGCCTCTGGCGTTCAAGAACTCTCCATCAAATCTGAATAAACACATACAGGTAAGGTGTATTTTCAGTTGTTATCATTAGCTCATTTAGCATTTCTTGTAGGCCAGTTTACAACGCTAGCAATGCTATGGAAACACATTGTTTTGATAGTACAGAGCTAACACGTGCTAGCGCTCGGTTTAAAAAAAACAACAACAGCCCAATAATTCTCAATTAATTGCCGTTTTGCCACTGTTGTGAGATGTTATTCTTCAGGGCTCTCTGCCAGAAAGCCCCTCTTGGGTAGGTTTAGGGGTTGAATGGTGATTTGGGTTAAAATAAATACATTTTCTGTCAGAAAAGGCTTTTAAGCCAAAAGGTCTGAAGGCTAACGTCCCCTGTGTGCCAGTTAATCATACGTCAACTTTGCACAAAGACAACGTTAAATATTTATATAACAATTCTGTCAGGTGAACCACTTTTCTCTTATTTTGTGTATGTCTGTGTCTTATATATGTGTGTATTGTCACTCCTACAGAAAGCACGTGAGTCACTTGGAGAGATACAAAAACCTCACTGCACCTACTTTGAAGAGGAAGTTGACCTCAGATGAAGACCCATCCAAACAGCATAAACTGTGTGAAACCAAGCTAGAGTCCTACCTGACCTGCCCGGATGATACCATGGATGTCCTGAAATCTTTCCCAGCAGTCTGCAACTTGTCACTGAAGCTCAACACACCTCTACCTGCCTCAGCTGCCTGCGAGAGGCTTTTTATTACTGCAGGACTGATTTTCAGACCCAAAAGGGCATGCTTTGATTCAAATAACTTGGAGAACCAGCTTCTGCTGAGGCTAAATAAAAGATTTTGGGATTCCTGAGTGAATATCTCACAAAGAAAAACAACTTGATTAAACTAGTTTCCATGTTGATCATAATGTTTTTAAAGTTCTGTTGCTGTTTCTATATAAAGTGTTAAAAGATACAGATTCTGTTAAAAGTAATATGTTAAGTATAGTATTGAGAGTATCAAAGCTGTTATAAAGCTGAATTATCGAGGTGGTCATGCAGGACCTCTGGTCAATTCAGTCTTGATTATTCTGTCTGAAATTTAACTTGCAGCAAACAGACTGTCTCCAGTGATCTGTTCTCTGTACCAGAACTGTGCAGGTTGTTAATAAAAGAAAAAACTACCCTACTTTGTGTGCCAAGAAATGTTCGTTTTGTTGAGTTATCAAAAGAGGTATTGTGTATCATTGATGGCAAAAAATAATTTGTACTTTTACTTTTGTACTTAAGTACATTTCAGAGCATGTACTTTCTTACTTTTACTTGAGTAAAGGAGCTGAATCAGTACTTCTACTTTTACTAGAGTATTTTTTTACACAAGTATCTATACTTGTTATGACACGAACGAAACTGAACCCAAAAGCAGAACCCAGACAGGCAGAGTCAGGTGGTAATAGGCTTTATTCAAGCTAGGTGGTATTAGCGGTGGCTAGCGGGCTCAACAGTAGCCGAGCTAGCGATGTTCCCACAGTTGGTTCAGAGCGCGTTGGTGGTTGAACCGTCTTCCGTGGCACCAGTGATTCGGCTGTCTAGCCGGTCACTGGTGGGGAGACTCACGGTCGAGGTCCTGCGAACTCCTACACCGAGGTGGACGAAGATGTAGGGAATGGCGAACCCGGAAGTACGATGACGAACGACAGGTAGACGAACAGGACGGACGAAGACACAGGCTGGCAGGCAGACAGGAAGGCTGGCAGGCTAGCAGACAGGACGACTGGAACAGGGAACAAAAAGGCAGATTAGCTACACAAGCTACGCACGACAAGGAATTTGCTGGGGAGTCAGAGTCGGAGCACTAAATACCACACAGGCTGAAAGTACGATCTGACACTGAATGCTGGAAATCCGGAGGTTATATGGGGTTGCTGATGAGTGGAAATGAGGATCACCTGCTGCAGCCTGTAGGAGAGGGAAGACACACCCACACGAGGGAAACAGACAGAGGAGGGGTAACGAGAGGGAGACAGGATAAGGAAGCCAAAG
>OMLP01044134.1:0-22432 GCA_900302685.1 Spondyliosoma cantharus
TATGTCTATGTTTATATATATATATGTGTGTGTGATATATACATATATATATATATATATATATATATATATATATATATATATATCTATATATATATATATATATATATATATATATATATATATATATATATATATATATATATATATATATATGTATATAGATAGATATATGTACCATATTCTGGTTTCTTCCATGTGGAAATGATTATAAGGAAAGGCACTAGGCAAAGGTTACTGAAGCAATCTATTTTCTCCCAATAAAAAGATGCTTCTCCACCACAGTTGCTATTGTGTACAATTCTACCCAAGCTCACTCTACCAATATTGCTTTTGCTCAGTCGAAGAACAATAGTCTACAAGGTTGCAACCACTTCAAAGTAGACCCAATTCCTTTCTATGTTCTGTACTCGGAGAAAGCCCAGCTGGTTTAAAGAAGCTCTTACTCATAGCCCTACGATATAAATCAACATGGCACGGTAACATGTGCAGCGCAGAGGAGCCGCTTGCAACATCGTAACTGTCAGATTGTGTTATAGCAGCAGGCTGGGTAAGTTCAAAATGGTGTCAGCGCCATGGACAACAAACCGCGGAGTGGAGAAGAAGAGGGCCTGATTCAAGGCTGATTCCAAACCAGCACCACGGACAAGGACAGTGGCAGAGAGCTGATCAGAAGGCTGATCCCAATCCAGCACCATGGACAGCTCCTTATTTCCAAACGAAGCGAGGAGCTGTCCATGCTGGAGAGGGCTTCCTCAGAGCTCTGTCTCTCTGGAGCTACTTGGTTGCTGTGAGCCCGCCTATAGACCACACTCACACGGCGGCCATTTTCTTCTGACATCACGCTCAGGGTGGGGCGCTGCCATCGTGTCATACTGCTACTGTCAAATGGTAATGTTAACTGGGAAGTGGTTGAATGCTAATGTTAGCTGCTGTCTAACCGAAGCCAACGGGTATGGCCCCATGTTCAGTCAGATTTCCGCAAACTATTGACCATTTCACCTTTCGTTGCTGATCAGTCAGGAAGCGGTGAAATGATAATATTCATCACGTTCCCTGCGTTTAATCGGGCGTACAACCTGGAACAACCTTGACCTGACGAAGTCGCAGGAAAATGGCAGCCCGGTGGACATGGCCTGTTTCCCCTCTTCCTTCCTCTATCGCTGACAACAAAACCTCCAAGCTAGCGACCAAAATGCGAAAAAACGATTAGTATCTCCGACAGTACATTGGTAGCTAACGGTACAAACCAAAGCTGTTTCCGATACCAGGGTTCGCCTCCAGATGTGCAAAACAAGTTCCCCCAGCAAAACCATTTTGAAGGCCGCACCATCGCTGCGTCCTGGATTCAGCGCAACCAAAGATGATTGTGATTGTTTTAAATGGATGCAAACAAGCCAGAGGGTATTTTCCCCTATACCAGAATGATCGTAGGTGTAGCCAGACCTCTCTCCAGCACTGACACAGCGCTGTGGAGATGTGAGACTGCCTCAAAGATCATTTTAAATCAGCGCCATGGACCACTCACTTTCAAATGTGAGACTAGGAAAAACGCTCCTTCAAAAGCCCTTTCCCAGATCAGCACGCCGGACGACTCCCCATTTCCATACCGTAGAGGGAGCCACCTCAAAGTCGCGTCCAAGTCGGCACCATGGACAACTCATTTCCAAATCCAAGTCTGTGAGCCGCTTCAAAGCTTATCCTGAATCAGTGCCACGGAGAACTCCTCATTTTCCAACCACAGTGGGTGACAGCTGCTTCAAAGATGATCCCACGTCGGCGCTATGGACAGCATACGTTATTCAACAAGGAGGCCTACTTCTCTTCGGATGACATAGGAAGCCATCCATAGAATTGTAATAGACAATGGTGACTCCTCTGTCCTCAGTGAACTTGCTATGGGTGGCTCCAGACAGGGAAGTCTAAAAGCAATGATTAAAAATTGACATCGTATCTCGAATTCTCTTTATTTAAAAATGACACAAGGCAGATGAGTAAATTGGTGATACATGTTTGTAGGACTGGGGCGGCGAGGGTGAGGGAACCACTTTCGAGACAGATTCAAGTAAAAAAAAGAAAAAACAGCTTAAGAGTAACCATATTGACTCAAGTAAAAGATAGTGAGACAAACAGCTTTATTCATATACAACTCTACGGCATGGGAAGGGTGCACAAACGTGGGTGCGCAAGTAAAGAAGAAGCCGGTGGCAGGAAGCGGGGATGTAAGCACAAGGCTGAGGATGCAGATACTGGTTTTGAAGTTGTTCCAAGAAACTGGCACAGATATGGAGAAAATAGTATGTATAAATGTAATAAAAGCATCAGCGTTGGGGAAAAGAAATAAAGAAGGATAAAGGCACATTAGGCCGTTTGCACACTTTCAAAAAGCTTGCCACGATTCAGAAACACCAACTCAATCCCTTTATTTTTGTTTTTAATTTAATAAAGATTTGTCTGCGCCGTGTGTGTCAAATTAAGGGGTGGCTTTGACTCATTGGGAGTTCACTCCAGCCATTGCAGGGCCATTTCAATTCAATTTAATTCAATCCAATAAACTTTATTTATCCCTGCGGGCGAGATTTCACGGTGGATAAAAATACATTAAAAACAACACACATACTGTATACGAATCCACAAAAACATTCACCGCCACCAGCAACATTTACCTACTTACACACGGGCCAAAATAAAACATAGGTTTAATTATTTTCAATCAAGCACAATTAGCAGTAAACTCCCAAGATTCTGAGGAATGGCCCGCACAACAAACAGGGGAGGCTCAGTCACACACTAACGACAAAGGCAATTTAGCCCCGAGAGTACAAATTAAAACGGTGCTCCTGCTATCGAACATTGGCGAACACCTCAGTTATCATGATAGATGAAAAGAAGACGCCGAATCCCTCGCACAAAGTGGAGCAAAGGAGAAAAACCGAGAGCTTCAAGTGCACCTTCCTCCGTCTACCTGTGCTCTTTATCCGATTCTATCTGATCTATCTATAGTCGTGCCGGAGTAGTTTCTTAGCTGTGTGTCGGAGCTGCAGGCCCGAGGTTAAAATCAACACACCTGCCAGACACGGCCCTCTCAGTTTTGAGAGATCAAAGAAGAGCAACCGGAGGCCCAAATCAATAGTGTATCAGCCATGTTTTAGTATGTGGAATTTTTAAGCCACTGCCTTCTTTGTGCAACTCCCTTTCTGAAATGCATTTAAGCCCGGTGGTTTGGTGTATGGCAGCTCTGGGTTAACAGGAGGAGCAGTGACTATATATATATTTTTTTTTGATAGGTACATAAAAAGAGACAGCTCTACTCAAGAACAAGCACTTCCTTTGTTTCATTGCTTTACTTTACAGTGGTTTTACTTGATTCTTCATTCATATTTTATTTCTTTGGCATTTTTTAGCATGCCATTCTGCTTTTCGTGCCTTTTTCCCAAAACTTTCCCAAAGCTCTCTTTGAATGACTAAAACAAATGCATCACCTTTGAATCCCACTCTGTGTGAAATGCTCATTTACGATCACAAAGGAAAAAGATTGTATAGTTTATATGAATGAGTCCCATCTCATAGAATCGGTGCAGCTGCGGTGCTGCCACGAGTGATGCACATGACGACCGACAACCGCTGTGTTTTTTTTCTTTCTACCTCCTCCTTGTTACTTTTTCCTTTCAAAATGATGACATGAGACCACTGCATCTTTCCACCAGTCAGACCAAATACCACTGCGAAGCAAACCTATCATCACTCATTTTACCTGCAGGATCTGTTTTCACTGGTGATTCTTCAATAGCTGTTTGTATGCATATAATAGCAGATGATTATTCCCATATTATTAAATCAGGAGCCTGCTTCACTGCTATGAAAGCAGGATGCCACATCCCTCCCTGCTGTTAGATTCTGATAGAAATGAGATGGCGGTCAGCTCAGCACAGACACCACTTTGATGGAGTAACAGTAACTTTTTGACAGAGACTCTGGGTGTTCCATTAGATCAGTTGCTCTTGTTCTGTCCTTGGCTGATGTGAAAATGAATTCACTACTTTGTTTCATCCGGACGTGATTTATTGTAACATCTTGTCTACAGGCCAGGCTATACCATCGCAGTGGCAGCTAACAGTTTAACGAACACTAGTAAATTTGACCACTGTAAACTTGTTTTAACCTCCCTCTCCATGTGGGTGCTTCTAATGACTTACAAACGTCTTGGGTGTGCCCCTTCACACCCTGTATTCTAACCTGTGCTCACCACTTATTGCTATTCGCCAGTGTTAAAAAGAAAAGTCAGCTGGATGCAGAGCCTTTTTCCCTATCAGACTGTCAGACTCTACTTATTTTTTGATGACTTTGGGCACGAGGCTCTACCTGCTACCATTATCCTTCGCTTGGTCTTTTTTTTTTTATACACTATTTTAATCCCAAATTGGGAAATTCTTTTTTTCCACTCACATTACACACAGGTGCACACACACACATGCAGGGGCTGCCACACATGCCACGGCGTCCAACGAGCAGTGTTATAGGGGTCGGTGCCTTGCTCAAGTTGGAGGAGTTTTTCCATATCCGAATTAAGGGTCCAGGATTCAGATCGTAAAGCACCTTGAGACCAATTCATGATTTGCGATTGAGTCCACTTGATTGTAATTAATGAGTTCGATATAAACAAAGACACAAGACGGGCCAACAAAGTGATTGCAGTTGTAATTCACAGCCACTTAAGCGCTTTTAAACGTCATAAAATACAAAGAGGTTCTGTATTTTTATTGCCCTTAAACTATGAACAATACAGATCATTAATCAGAGGTTAAAACGTGCACATCATCAATTATTCAGGTTGTTGAGGGATGTAGGCTTAATAGAAAATATGTTTAATGTTTTTTTAAGAAGGAAAAAAATAAAATATCCGTTACATGCACACAGTAGCGATAATTCCATCCATGACTCGTTCATTTTTCCTGATAAATTTGCCCGTTTATCAATAAAACATTGCTGTTGACGGATCAATAAACCACAATTCACATCAAGCAACAGTTGTCCCGGCGTTTTGCTCAGGCTTCAGTCGGGCCCCAGTTATCTCTCGACCAATTCGGCAGACATCTGAAGTACATCAGCTCATATCTCTCTGCTCATCTTCTGCAGCATGTGGGTAGAAAAAGACTTTCGCATATCACTGACACTCCCGTAGCCCACAGCTAGATCACAGGCCCCCAGCAGGGGTTTGGAAAGTACCACGACTTGATAATCTGCGCTGATCTGATCCTATCTTCTTGCAGGCAATGGGATCTCCTTCAAAGAGGCCCCGCCAGTTGAAACTATCTGCAGATTCCGTGTCACGGCGGCTCTTTCACATCCATCCATTCACCTTTAAACAACGACGAAGCACAACATCGCAGTTTGAGACGAAGCCCTGGGGGCCAGCGAGGGGAAATCAAAACATTGCGCAGTCCACGTGAATATGAGAAGAAAAGCGCGATTCTCCTCATCAGATTCATGTTAGTTTGCCATACATTGTGAAGCAACAATCAGCCGAGGCTGCTTCAACGCTAAGCAGTCCTGGGGATCTAAAAATAGCCTCTCATATTTACCACATTAATCTTTCTCTATGCCCCCTGGAGACATTATATTGGGAGGTAAATCCAGTTATTTTCCCAAAGAGAGTTTCTTTAGTCATATAATATTACCGAGGCATTGCTTTACATTGTGTGTGTGCGTGTGTGTGTGCCTGTGTGCGTGTGTGTGCGCGCGTGTGTGTGTGTGTGTGTGTGTGGAAGGGCTTGTTCGTAACACAGAGGCAATTTGCTGCATGCCGGCCTATTTCATCGAGATGTTAAGAATGTGCGAGGAGGAAATATCAGCATTTTTGTGTTCATAACACGATTCTAGAGCCACAGCTCACAGATGGAGAAAGTGCAATATCCCAGCATACTCTTTATATTAAGCTTAAGCATACTGTGAGGTGCTTATATGGTGTATCAAGAAGACTTATGCCATAAGTAAGATCCAGACTGGATTTCAGCTGTTTCTGGTTCTTAAATTGTTGTGGGAAAACCGCTGTTTCTCAGCAAGTTGGAAGGTTCTCCACATCCCACATCATTCAAAAGTGATAACTCAAGGCCATGAGCCTGAATTAGAAAGATGTTAAAGTATTATGCTTGGAATAATTGCAGAGTCGAGTAAACTGAGCGGCGCACAAGTCAAGGCCTGCTGAGCACTTTAACTTCACCTGAATTGACCATAAAGTGAGAAGCGAAAAGAATAAGAATAATTGTAGCCACCAATCAAGGACTTTTCCATAAAAGAACTGCAGTGATATATGTAAATGTAACGTAAATGAATCGCTAATGCTTTACCCCAGCTGTGAACATTTCTACCGGAGTCCCATCAGACAGATTTTCATCACCAATGGCAGTTTAACAATGACGACAATTCCCGCGATCACACACCATGTCACAACATCGTCAATTTTATTTTATAATATTATGAACTGCTGCACCGCCTGTCTGAAAAGCTGTTTTTAGCGGCTGTCTCTTTAAGGATACCGCCCTCTCTCGAATAACTCTCGTCTGCTCTGATTGGTCAGCGCACACATGCCTGACCCGGCACTGCCAACAACAACAGAGCAGCTGTGCTTAATCAATTCTTAGGTGCCAAAATAGTCGCTAGGCATAAATTATGGAAATGGGTGATGTGGTGACATATATGTGATGTCATAAAGTCTTTCAGGAGCAGTGTTGGGAGGGAGGAGCTTGAGGTTGAGGCGGAGTTTTACCTTTTTAACCTTTTACATGCGCAAGAACATGTAAATGTCACGTCGGGAGTAAAGGGGAGACTATAGGTGATGGGAGCTGGACCCAAATGCAGAACTCAGGACAAGGATGTGGAAAACAAAAGCGAGCTTTATTAAACAAAAGCTAAAGACACCATCAAAAGGGGAACAAGACCAAAGCTAGATTAATGGTAACAAAATTCAAAGTAGCAAAAGAAAAGATCTCTACAAAGTACAAATCAAAAATGCAAAGTTCAAATCAAAGAAGCAAAATGCAAGAAACCAAAATCAAGAAACACAAACCTAAGACATGAGAGGGAGCAAGGCAAGGCAGGAACAAGAACACTTGACCAGGGCTGACACAGACATGAACAAAGCCAACAGGGACAAGAACCGGGATAACAAAGACAATGACCGGACAAGGACTGCTGGGCAGACACAGACGAAATACACAGACACTAATGACACGACGAGGAGCAGGTGAGGAGAGAGGAGGGAGGAGGCCAGGTGAGGTAACGAGGAGGGAAAAAGTACAAAACTTAAGACACAAGACATAATACACAGAAAACAAGCATGACAGTAAAATACTGAGGAAAAGGAAAACAACAACAAAAGCATCACAAGTTTCCTTTAAGACCTCTATAACTTTGTTCACTTATTCAGTTTTGTAGTATTGCTCCTCTTTTTAAAGAACAATTAATGTAGCTTGATATGAACTGTGCTTAAATCTAGATAAATCATTGTGCTAATTAGGGAATGTAATTGCCTTTATCTTAACACTGTCAATTTACTAGGCAAGATTGTACTTAGGAACGTGTAGTATACAAAAACCGATCAATCAATTTCAATTTGCGACTGTCTCAAGCTCAACCGCTTCTTATAATTCGCCTCCATCTGTGCAGATTCCAGACTGTGAATCATTAAGTTTCACATTAGTCTTCTTGAAAAACTATTTAGGGTCAGTAACCTTGAACTCCAATGTTTTAGTTGATGTCGTTATATCACAGTATCACAGTGTTTCGTAGGAAATGTTGTCATGTCTCCACACTTCAATGCAATTATTTTCTTTTCTTCCGTTTCTTCTTCACCTGCTCTTGATACCCAATGAAATCTAATTTTCACTCTAGCTACGACAACACTATATGTGGCTACTAGCATTTGTCTTCTCTTACTGGCAAGATATTTGAGACCTTACTCCCCTCATGGAGCGGGTGTCAGGGTCTTGAATTTTTGACAAATTTGAATTTGTATCCCACTGTCTGCCATCAGATCTGCTGATGGCTCCCTCTCATTGGAGCCTTGGGTCTTTTCTGTGTTGGTATTTGGAAAGGCTGATCATCCTCCAGCTTTCCAGCTAACTCCCTACTCCGCAGAGCTTCCTGCTCTGATATCCATCACAGCAGAGGATCGCATCGCTTCAGCGATGTCAACTAATTATCCTGGTTGGGGGTTTTGATTTAGTCATTTCCTGTTTAATTTGATCGATTATATCCTCATGTGTCATGTTTTACTTTCAACTTCCTGTCTTTGTCTTTTTCCCCACCTCTTTTCCTGCTCACCTTAGCTAATTATTTAATCAGTGGTTGTGTATCCAAGCCTGTGTATATCCCCCTCTTTATATAGGTTTGTCTGCGTTCCTGTGTCTAGTTCCCCGTGGTTTTATTTGTATTCCTCTTAATTTTCTTGTAGTCTCTTTTGTCTGCCTTTTGGTTGCCATTCTTTTGTTACCAGCCTTTTGTTGCCTTTCTATTACCTGCATTTTGGATTATTTGGATTTGGTCTTTGTGTTAGAGCTTTCCTTTTGTTTTTCAACCCCTGTGTCTTGCGATTGTGTCTATTTTTGATAAAACTCTCACACTAATCTCTATACGTGGGGTCATCAACTACATTCATCCAATCTTTGGAGGCTTCTCTGTGCTGCACTCAGCCTAAACAGCCTATTATTGTGTATTATTTCCACATTTTTATAAGTTATTGATAGAGAGTCTGTTATCATTACTAGATAATTAAATACAAAAGGTTTTCAGACCTCCTACAAGGAAGCTGTCTGTGCACAATACAAACCCCACAGTTCAACAAATGGTCCTCCTCAGGATCCCAGGAAGCAAACAAAAATACTCAGTTTGAGACTCAATACAATAATTGGCCAACAAAAATAACCCCATGCGATGCCTCTTGCTTCCAATAGACAAGCTTAGCGATCCTCTGACATCTCCAGAGTTACCTCCCATAGGCTGGCCAGTGTGTTGCTGTCAGCTCCAGGAAACGTCCACTCTGGGAGCCAGGCAGTTTCATGTTGGAGTGGAGAGGATGGAGTTGGAGAACAATCCGATTCTGCACAATGGGTGAGCTATTAATTACAGATTTTGTGGCTCATTGCCAGGGGTTGGCGAGCTAATCGATGATCAGTCTCGAGTGGGACTGGACCTTTTCCATTGGTGAGTAGATGTGAGCCTTTTTCTGAATATATTAATGTCCTGCAGGCCAGATGGGACGCTTTGGCAGGTTGGATGTTGCCCACGGGCCGCCAATTGATGATCACTGATGCTGGACTTGTGTCACTGAACTCTATTCTTTTTGGATTTATCTCTCTCTACCCATTTTCAAGACTCATTTTATGGGACATCTTCATATTGCCTTTATTACTGCTCATCAGAAAAGGGAAAAATGCTTGCTGGGATATAATCCAACTGTTGTACTGTATAATTGTTACAACTGTGCGTGCACTCATTGTGTCACGACTATAACTCCTAATTCATGATAAGACTTTTACAAAGGTTTTCTTTTTAACTCGATTTATCTGTTTATTCATTCATTTGTAAAGAGTGAGCAACTTGGGCAGAGTGTGGAACTGTCGCTGTCACTGTAGAGCCTGTTGTGACACATGTTTGGGCATCGCAGACAAACTTGATTTGACACTGAAACAATCAAGCTGAAAAGATAGGATTCTCTTTGGGGTTTTTTTTAGACACAAAATCCATCTGTCTTTAAACTCATTGGAATGTCTCATTATAAGCTAGAAAACCTTGTACCGGACAATATCTGTGAAACTTTATTTGGAGACAGAATCAATATATAAATAACTGATCATTCTGATGATCCTTGTGTCCGTGTGTGTGTGTGTGTGTGTGTGTGTGTTTGCTGTAATGTGTTGGGAGAAACACTGTCATATTTTCTTGTACAGTTTGTGTCCGATGGTGTGAGCATGCAAGTAAAGAAGCGGATAGAGCAGTTGACCTTAAACTTTAACTAGCTCATGGGTTTTCTTAAATCTAATCCCAAACACAGCACTTATGTCTGGATGCTACTGTGTGCTGTCGGCCTATAGGGTGATGGGGCGGCGAGTAGAGGGCCGATCCACCAGATGAGAAACAGCCTGAATGTGTCTTACTTAAACTTTGTTTTTGGCTCGAGTGTACATTTCTGTCATGTAACATTATCGCCGTTGAAATATGAAAATGAATGTTGTACACATATCATTTAGCCCATAGAGGAATTCAATATTTTTGGATGGACAAGGAGAAATAAGTCTATGGAGAAAATAAAAAGTTGATCCTTGTTGCTTAGCAACATCGGTTTTATGTCTTTCACAGCAGCTCGTGTTTTGTCTGACAGTTAATTCTGGCTTATTGTCAAAATTCATCTGAGCACGCTTAAGATCATCCAGTTTTTCTTGTAACACTAATGTTAGATAGTAGTCCTAAAAGGCTCACAGTACTTCCTCTGCCTTTGGCTCACTATCGTTTTTAGATGTGTTTCTTTAAAAATGTCACATCCAAAGCCTTGTTCTCCACGACGGGTAATGTTGAGTGAGTTGTATTGGTAGCAGCAGAAAAGATTAGAGAAGCTCGTCAAAGCGTATGTATACTGTTATCCGTGCTTCACAGACGCACAAACCCAAATTTTATGATTCAAACAAAACATTGTTTGGTAAATGATTCTTACAACTCTTACACTGGCTGCAGCAAATTCTCCACACACAAGTTTTGAACAGAGAACAGCTGAGTGTGTGGTTATGACAGCTAATTACTGCTATCAGGGTTGTACCCCGAAGCCATCATTACAATTTTAATTGACCGCTGATTAAATGGGTACAGGTGTGTCTGATTTGTGGATGGATTTGTTTATGAAATGCGAAAGTGACGACGACGTGTGTGTCTTTAATCCATTGTAGGAAGAAAACAACTCTGTGCTGACCGCCGCGGCGAAAGGGCCTCCACTGTGTGTCCCCGCGTGTTGCAGCCGTTGAGCTGTTTGATGTGACACAAGGTCACAGGGAGCTCTGATTGACATGCACGACTACCGCCGTTGCCACAGAGGGGGCCCTGCGTTGGCAGCACCTCCCTCTCTACGCACCTCAGACGGCGATCAGTCATTTACGAGTTCGCTGCCACGCGACAGCCTGACACAAGCGGGCAACCTGATAGATTGACTGCAGGGAGAGATGGAGAGATTTTTAAAAATGTACACTACACTGACTAAACAGCCAGACAAGCTCAGGCTCCCCAAGAGGGATGGACAAAGAAAACACGTGGAGAGAGAAAAATTAGAGGATGAAGAGGGGTGTTTTTACATGTTAAAAGAAAGAAAGAAGTCGGCTTTCACCTCCTTCAACCTTTATCGGTGTGTGAAAATAAACAACAATGTCCCTGGGTATTTTTTTAACCTCAACCAATACAATAGATGTTGTTCGAAAGTACAGAACAATCACTCAGTCATTGTCTCTCTTCGGTTTGTTGTCTTTTCAGAAACAACCTTCAAGGTAATCCGCAGACCTCACTGTGTTCCCCCAGTTAATGATGCTGCCTGTTGACGGGGGAGGGCTGTTGATTATTCTGCATAGGATGGGACATTGTTCTGTAATGAGACAGTGCTGATGAGTTTTTTTTTTTGTTTTTTTTATTTTGTTTGATGCCTCGAGTACCGCAACCCAAATGTGTTTTACGTCAACTTCTGCGGCAATTCGGTGTCATAACCCTGCCAAAAACTAAAACAACGAGGCTCGATAATACGAGGCGAAACGGGGGGGGGGATTTTGTTTGTTGCTTTCCACCCTCATTGCACGCATGGGCTTAAGACAAACAACAGCAATTTATTTCTCCAGTCAAAAGCAATACCTTCAACTAATTTTCTCCTCCAACATAAACATTGCGTACACGGTGCATCAGCATCAATTATTTCGCACACACACGGCGTACATTAGATCTCCCACCCCTTGAGCATTTATGTGGTCGTAATGCCCTCAAGGCACCGGCCACCTCCTATCTCTCTAATAGTGAAATGTGGCAGAAAAAGTCATTATAAAAATGGAGCCTCTTTTTTTTTTTTTCATCCAAGGGTTTAGAACATTTGCATGAAATCACATATATGGGAGAGAAAAATGATGGCGAGGCAGTTTTCACAATTCAGTTCCAACGAGTCATGCTGCAGCATTATATGCCAATTACAGACATGGTTCACCTCTGTTGACTTAACCATTAACTCTAATTCTCACAGAGTAGTAATTAATTTGATTTTCTGAAGCTTTAAGGGGAGCCGGGTTCCATATCATATTTACATTTTTATGGGGTGAGGAAAAAATAGGGAATCAACTTCAGAAGCAGCATAAATGCATGTTGACTCGCAGCAGTGGACGATTGTTTTTCCATAATCAGTATGCAATTTGTAAATCGTGTCCAGTGCACAGGCTTAACTAGACAAATTAATCCTGATACCACTATATTTGATTCACACATGAGTCCGTGTGAGCTGATGGCAACACTGCAGGTCGTTCTGTATGCACAACAGCTAAAAGCTAAGTGTGCCATTAAAGTTGTTTGTGGTGCCATTACAGGCCTGTCTCTAAAACTGGCATGTTATGACATTAATGTTGATGGGGGTGATTCAGAATCTGCTGACTGAATAGGATCTGAGCTGGATCAATACAGACTGCATGTATGTAAATGCAGTCATTAAATCTTTCTCCAGTTAGGTGTCTGGGGCGAAGGAAATTGTGCAATAGTTATAGGTAAAGACACGAGAGACAAATAATTACCATAAGGAAAAAAGGAAGAAAGTGTCCATTTTTTTGTTTCAGGGTACGATTCAGGATGTCATTGTTTGATCGAGTCACAAGGATTTCTTTTTACATGACTCCGCAGAGATGATTAAGTGTAGTTAAGCATATGACAACATCTGCCGCTGCTGAATGCAAATTTGCTGTTGTCCCACTCACACTATCCACAGTATCAGCAAGAGTGTGGCGCTGAATTCTTATTAGCTCAGTCCTCATCTGTATGATGGAAATAAGGACAGAACGCATGAGCACATTTAATCAGAAAGCCCTGTAGTCTCCCCGAAGCCTAAACATTAGTTACCTATGCCGCTTGCATAGTAATATTCCCATTCTGTTAATGTTTTTGACCTCAGGTACAGTACTTTCTACTCTGTTTCATAGTCTGATAGTCAGTGTTTGAAGTTAGAAAAAGCGAGGACACTTGCAGAAGTGGAAATGTTGACGGCACTACACCGCCTGACCTCAATTACTCTCCCGGTAGATAAGATGAGACCCATTAGATGCATCGTTCTTCTTCAGAGGAACACAGTGTAGGTAAACACAGGTGAAGCTGTGACTTTCTTTCTATTTGTCTTCATGTTTCAGCATTTAACATGTGTCTGGAAGAAGATTTTTTTGTGTGTTTTTGTCATATAGCTAACATGTATCTACTACTCATGCCTTACGGGCATGTGGATCAATCCAGATTATATTTACAGTGTAAAGTTTGAGATATATACTTATATATTATATACTTTCCACGGTACTCAAAGACACTTGTATTTTAATAGGTAACTGTTGCAGCAACTGAAAATCAGTCACATGCCTAGTGCAGATGTATATGTATCTTCTAGTCTAGAAGTTCTTTGTCGCTTGCACACGAGAGTCACACATCAGCAGCGCGGTGAATGAGGCGAGGCAGTCTCTCCTCATCTTTTATAACAACCCAAAACAATGCTCATAATTGTAGCAGTCACAAGCTTACATTTGATCTCACTCAAAAGAACATTCCCATCATCTCCACACCCACCTCAGGATAAACATAAAGCTTCCTATACACCAACCATTGTTGCGCATCATACATCAAACTATTTTCAGAACACAGATACACAGACGAGGCTTCACAAACCCTTTTCAGGATGAACTCCTTAACTGAGTTCCTGTTATGTTAGCTTCCACGGCACACTATACCACATACAGCACATCCATTCATACTATGCAACCAGCTGATTATCATAAGACAGAGCTCATGTCTGAAGCCAACAGACACAAGATTTCACGTTACATATATTGATAATGTTGTATCTATATTGTTAAGTTTCATATGTAAGAACGACATATCAAAATAATAAGGGACGTTTGAGAATTTCCCTCGAAAAAACCTACATGTTGAAAAATAAATTAGAATTAGAATTGAATAAACAGAAATCACTCTTGCACTGGGCGACAAGTTCCTTGTGAAAATTAATCTGCGGCGGAAAATAGTTCCCAACAAATCTCTTTCAGTAACGCGACACAAAAACTGCAATGCCCAGGCGCCTGAGAGCGCAATTGCTTTTTTCTGTCTTTTTTTTTTTTTAAATTCTGACACGTTTTTTTTTATCAGAAGTCAATTACTTCTTTTGGTCTTTGCTCAGTAAAAAATATTGAATAATGCAAGCCTCATCCTTTAATCAAAAAATCCTCTCGGCCCAAAGTGATTTTCTCACTGAGACAAAAAAACAAGTTTCAAGTGATTCTCAGCAGACTGTGGAAGAAGAGTTTCATTGTGAGAGAGATCAGTGATCATGTGAATGCATCTTGCCAGGCTTCAAGCGATACTCTTCGCCCATCAGGGCTCTTATTGGCCGCTACGGCTTAAAGAGAAGTGACAACAACGATGGCAGCTCCGCAACAGGTTAGCATAGCTGGTGCTATAAATATCCAGTGCATCAGATAATAATAGGCCTTGTGTTATGGAGTTATCGGGTAGGATTTAGTGAATTACTCACGTTTACTTAGGTGTTCGTCACAGTGTGCAAAGCTAAAACAAACGAAACAATTCGGAATAATTACAGAGCTCAATGTCACCTGATAGTTGACAGAACCAACCCTGAACTTTCCCGAATCGTGTGTTTTTCCAATGGCCACTTCAAATTTCAGCGCCTCGCCTGAAAACAAAATAAACAATTCAGAATTAGAGCTCCACAATTTTAAAACAACAAAGAAAGGGGGGCGGCTTTTGTGAATGGTGAATGTTTTGGTTTGTTTCCAAAGCAGAAACATTGTGCTTTGTACGTGCCCCATTCCAGTTCCTTTTAAACCCACAGCTCTCCGCTTCTCTTTCAGCGCCACTGCACCCTGAAGAGCACACAAAGCTTTTCATCTCTCTACACATCACAACTCCATGCTTGATCGCTCCTTGTCTTTGTGGATTGAAGATAGATGGATAAAGACATTCATCTTGATCAAGCACATAAATGGTTTACAGTGCACATGCAACACTCAGTACAACAACACCCCCCCCCAACGCACGATGGAGCGAGGCTTATTTCTGACGCTAAATGACATTGTATGAGGGAATTGTCTTCCGTGAGCGTTGTAAAAATATAACTCTCTGCTGTTATTCTTTCCCTCTGGTAGATTGCACGCTCGTCAGACTTTCAAGAGGATTCATGTTAGCAAATTCACCCTCGTTGGGATGCCCACTGAACAGAGCATTCCTCACGATAAACAAAACAGAAAGCCGTCATCAAAGCAGACAGATCTCCGCTCACATGAAGCGACGGCTGGGGAAAAATTGATGAAAATTCAGCATCTACATGCCCCTGCGATGGTTATTAATTCCCTCTAGCCAGACTCAACTCATATTTTTCAAGAAAATTAATTCTGCTGACTGATTTGCTTTTGTAATAACCTAATAGTATGCCACTGCCATGCTCGCTCGCCTGGAACTGATAGGGGGGAGGCAAATATCGATTGAGAGGTTCTCACCATGTGGCTACGGATTTAATGGAGATATTTAAATTTGTTCGCATTTTTTATAGTTTTATTAGCACAAACCTCTCTCTAATGAGAAATATAATAACTGAATTCTTTTGAATTAAAGAATAAACTACATCAGGTGGATTTCTTGAAATGCACACGCTGGCAGAGCAAAAATAAAAAAACATGCCAGCGAACGCAAGGTTAAGGAGGAGCACGTTGTCAAAACGCCTTTTTGCCGAAAAAGAGCGTCTGATCTGAGGTAAAGTGCGATGATACAGCGTTGGCCTTTTCAGGTTGAGCTATGTGCCTGACATTTCTCACATCTGCTCCTACATCAATACCATAGGTTCTTCAGCAGGCCTGGCATTGCACTACAATTTAACTCTAGTTTGTGAGCCGGTGAGGACATTTTAAAAAACAAGCACTTTCTGGTTTGTCATTCACACACGCCCACGCACTCTGTTGCTCCAGTCTCAACTCCGTCTGACAATGTTACATCTGTTGTTCGTGTTCTGAATAAACTGCAGCCCCCGTGCACCAGAGAAAGTCTCAGGGCAAGTTATTTACACATTTATATATTTATTCATTTATTCCAATTAGCATGTAATATGTCCCAAATATGTTAGAATTTGTTTTGTCTTAAGATGTTTATTTTCCTACGCTGAGGAGGAACGGGGGCGCGGGGGGGGCAGAGATGGAGGAGGAAGAGATGCATCAGCCTGGAATATGCCCAGGATTTGTATTTTCTTGCACTGGTCTGTTCTTCTGCTCGTACATGTGTGTGATGCTGGGTTGTTGCATGTCATGTACATATAGTATAGTCGCAGTGAGCCCACAGTGCTTGATTACAAGCATGCTGCAACCTCGACAACAACAGATGAAGCCATTACAGGCTGTAAAAAAAGGACAAACACAGACATACCGTACTGTACAGCTTTCCACGGCACCCCAAAAGCTGGAGCCTGTATCCAAGTGTATTTTTTTACTGTGATACACAAGCAAACTTCCTTTCTTCAAAGCAGCAGCCTTTACTTTCATTGTATTAACAGTGGATCAACATATGTGTAATGTGAGCGGGGGGGTTGCACACATAGATGAGCTTTACAGCCCTCAACTTTACCGCCATGGTTCACGGTCACAGCTGTCATTAACCTCGTGTCCAGCAGCAGCAGACAGCTGCTTTCATTGGCTAAGCTCTGATAAACTCATTGCATGTCCACCTGCCCAGCACCAAACGGCAGCCTGAAAATCCAACCTCATCACTAGACTAGAAAATCAGTATTTTAGGATTCTACACAGCCCCAGATCACTTTTTGCTACCGCTCTCATTCTCATGCAGTCCATACCTGTGCATTCCAATATGCTATGATTGAGGTTAATGAAAGATTGTTGTGTGTCAAACTGTTGTTTGACTTTTAAAGTAGCTACATGTAAGATTTTAAAGGTTAAAACGGTCAAAAAGAATAACCAAAATTGTCAACAGAATGTGAAGTGATAACAGTTTTGACAAGTCAAAGACGTCTATAAATTGTATTGGAGTCATAGATTCTGAAGTTAGCATGCTAACCTGCTAGCCATGGCCTGTCCTGTCAATTAATACCACTCTGTACCACAGGAGATGATAGTGACTTCAACATCCAGTTTGCCCACAGTCACAAACAGCGATGGCTGAAGCTCCACTTTTTTGTTGATATGTGACCCCAAATTAGTTTGGATTGTGGAGTATGACAGTGTACTTTGTGCCTGTAATGTTCTCAATCCATCCATTGCATTATTATCTTTTAATTTTATCTTTGTGCATGTTTTCACAAGCCCGACTCCCTCTCCCCTCCCTTGCTGACTGAAGGGAATTATTCCGCACACCGAGTATGTGAAACATTCGCTCCCGTGCAAAATGGAAACACAAAGAGATGCAGCAACTTCTGATATTTTTTTTATTTTTTAAAAAACACAACAGGGTAACTCAGCTCACAGACTCTGCTCCCCCATCAGAGTGTCAACAGGACATGCGCATACCTTCAATCGTCTTTATTACACTCCAGCTGCCTAACATGTTTCTACCCTTCACGGATCTCAGCCTTTGAACAGGAGAGCCTTTTTAAGTGCTTCCCCTTCAAGTCTAATGCCTATGCTTTGTTTACACCGAAAACACTCCCCCTCCACCCCACCATCACAGATGGTTTCTCGGAGCACATCACCAAAAAAGCTTCCCCCAGAAATGCAGCGGCACACATTTTTATACTGGAGGTTACATAAAGTGAGTGTTGAGTGTTTTGGCGATAAAAGCACAAATACATCGTTCACGCTGAAACAACAGAGAGAGCACAAGAGCTGGTTAAAAATCAAATTCGGGGGTTTGAAAACACCCGACATTGCAGATTCACGCACATGAACACGATCAACAAAAATAGTTTTGTTACTGCTGGCTTCGAGAGCTGCGCAGTTGATGTTTTTTTTTTCTTTTTTTAGAGTTCAGCAGTTGAGTATCTAGAGGGTAGATTTACAACTCTTTCCTTTGATTTAGTGTTTGAGTTATTTCTAAACCCTCAGTCCTGTGCATGCACGTCACACACACACACACACACACACACACACACACACACACACACACTCAGATACACACCCCTGACATTATCAGGCCTACAAAGAGAGTGTGTTTACACCCAAAATCCTACTCACCCCCTCAGCTCAAATATTTAGACTGAAAGTCTCAAACTCTTCCCTTTGAATTGAAGTAATTGGTTGGCGTTTGAATTGGAATTTTACAGGCGGTAGATTGCTGCGCAGTCTAGCGGAGCACAGAGAAGTTTGGTATCAGCTTACAAATATGCAGTGTGTATGCACGTACATGTGTCCAGCTGTATTAGTATTCTATCAGTAAAGCCATATGAAAGTGTAGTCTCCCTCCTTTTAAGTCACCCCACCCTCTCTTCACTGGTGCTCACTCGCTCTCTTCCCTTTCTATGCAAAGGTCCTGAGTGTGCCCTGTGGGCAGCTATTAATGAGGAACTGTGTGGTGAGTCTTATTAAACCTTAATGACAGGCAGGTCCCTGCCTGGATGTCAGTATATGTTGAACTGAGCCAATCATCGACACAGAGAATCTCTAATCCACAGTGTGGAAAAAAGGTCCCTTGCCAGGATAGATCCCTCTGTGATCTTCCCTCTGAGGTCTACAGTGAAATGAGCTATTTTGAAGTCTTATAAAATGTTTGGGTTGGAAGCAGACGCCTGCTGTTGTGAAGTTTACCTTCTCACATTGGCATCATCTGATGCATGGGTGGAAGGAAGAAAACAGATTATGTATGCCACAAAAATCGCACAGTGAATGATTTAATGGAGTTTGGATTCGATGAAGTCATTTTCAGCCGATTCCATGGCCGAAAAAAGACAAGGAAAGGACTTTGAACGAACCCAGAGGCCGATCACAGTGGGAAAAATTGTAGAGTTCAGGAAGTTCTTGGTTCAGGAAGAGCTTGACCATCTGTCAATCATGTATAAGGTCATCCTGTAACAACCCCTATGAAGTATTCCTCACCAGCTCTGGAGAGAAAACCTCTCTCCTGTAGACCTCAGCTGCAAAAGACCTCATCCACCTCTGTCTAGTTTGCTCTCCAATCCTTGGTCAAACAGCTTCAAAAATAGAATAGAGGGGTCACTTCTTCTGCAATGTTCTTGTATCTGAATATGGCTGACATCACATAATCTAATCTCACCAGACTCCTCCTGTACCATCACACCTTTTCTTCCATTTTTCCCTGGTCCCCATGTCTGACCGATGATACATGCCCAGTGTCACGTTGTAAACTATGACCTATTACTGGTGATGAATGGTCACAAGGCTCTCTGTCTCCCCCTGTTTGCTGCAGTCGAGGCATGCTGTTCGGTTATTTCAGTCTGTGTGTGCTGCCCTGACAATATAGTATATCTCAGGCAGACACATAAACAGAGAGAGGGGATGTAGCTGAACATGCCATTGGAGAGTTTTTATAGTGAGAACACACAAGAGTGAGGATTCAGTTGGTTCAGTTGTGGTCGGCGGGTCAGGCGGTTGAAACCATCTTGGTCCAGTCGGTGTCAGTAGTAGGAATAGGTTTTGTCAAGAAGTTTAACAACTATGGCTCCAAAACATGGTTTGCACTACTTGTCTAATTTTATTGGTTCGTTTTTCGAAGTAGCTATGAGTGAGCTCACCATTATTTAAACACATCAACACACCCAAACGACTGAACAGGTTGGTTCTCGATGTCTCCCATGACGACGTATATAACCACTCCCAAAAACAACACCATCATTGTAGCTTACAGCAACAAATGCACCGGAACCTCTGCATAATGGTTTCATTAAGTTTAGAAAAGAAAACTACAGTACTTGGTTAGATTTAGGCGCTAAAAATACTTTGTTTGGTTTAGGAAAAAATTGTGGTTTGGGTTCAAATCACTGCATTACGTTATATATACATGGGCTAATAAGTTAAAATAATTCAATCTTGACTTCTAATAATTGCAGAATCATGCGCGACCACAGTTATACGTAAGGTTAGTGTTGCCACCTGAAGGATTAGAAGAAGAGCTTAGGTTTGTCTCTTTTTTGAGAGTTTTATATTTATAACACCGAGTGTTATAGTACGAAAATGAACCGGACGTTATCATGTTGTTTCGTTGTCTGACTTCCTGTCTGCTCTGTTCTGAATTCGGCTGAATTGATGCACCGTGCTCCGGCATCCGGCAGAAATAGAAGCCTTGCGTAGCTGCCACGGAAGAGTCCGGACTGCCGGCTCTGCAACGGAGTAGACACGCAATGCAGCAGAGCCAGTTGAAGTAAAACAATAGACTGGTGATACCGATCGGCTCTGCTGCTGTGATGGATCGGACACGGGCCGGACACGGATATAGTGGAATTTAAGGGTCAGGATGGGTTGGACTAATCAGAAGATGTTAATTTAGGCCTTAAATTGATTGATGTATTATGCTTTCATGCACAAGAGCAAAAAAGGTTTTTACAGAAAACGTTTTTTCATTAAACTTGAATGAATGCATTTCAGTCAGCTACCAGATGAGAAAAATCCTTCAACGCGAGCACAGACATTGACACATTTTACTTGGATGATACACTCATAAAAAGTACATTATCTGTACTGGATACTAGTTTGAGCTGAGAACTCACTCAACCTTATTCAGACATCCATCATGTTTTATCATTCCAGTGTACTGGTTGTCCTTTCAGCTCGAGGAACGCCGCAGGAGAGTTTGAGCTTGTAAGTGATTTGATTTCGTTGAATTTGACAACCAAGCATTGCAAGTTTATTCATTTAGCACCATATGAACAAACAAAGCAATTTAAAGTGTCTCACATCAGGCATACAAATACATTAAAAAAAAAACAGCAGCTAAGTATTAAAGTACACTATAGAGAGCGGAATAAATAGGCTTCATTTGATAAAAGCAATGGCACCCAGAAAAGTTCTTAGTCTTGATTTGTAGGAGCTGGATTAGACGTCGGATCGTGTTCGTTCAGAGATGAGGTTTGTAGAAACATAAAGATGCTCCATCAGGCTTTATTCCAAACAGCTTGAAGAGTGGGTAAACTAGTCTGAGTCCACCTAAGTGGTTCAGTAACATGATGGATTTATAGGTTTATAGCTTGAAACCATTTCTTGAAAAGCAAATATGAGAACTCCTGTCGGCTTTCTCAGAACTCCAGCAGAGACCTTTCCTTTGTCTCTTTGTGGTCTGACTCGTGTAATTATAGTTATAGTTATATAATAATATATACTTATAGTCAACAGCAGGCTGATTCTGCAATTGTCGTGACGTGGCTGACAGGTCGACCCTGTGAGACCTTCATTTAAGTAACTGCAACAGCCAAGGCATCATATCTCTTGTGAATTGTGCTAATTCTGGCACTGACACTGTTCTCTATTCTGTCTGAATGTTTTTCATGTTTCTTCACGCAGATGTGAATCAATCAATTTCTGACAGCATACTACAGCATGAGTGTTCTGAGTTCCTACAGTGGGGTACAGGTTGTGTATTAGAGGTGCATCTTTTGTGTTGGTTCACCTGCAGAGCGGGTGAATATCAGATGTGCTGTATAATACTTGGATTTTCAAGAAACCTCAGGCCACGCATGGAATTATTCTAGCTGCAGGGTTCAAAGCTATAAAGATATGTTTTGAGGTTTTATGTGTTAGTCACATGGACACAGTTGGATTTCTGAGGGCTTTTTGATCAAAAGGTTTTTTTCTCTCTCTTTTTCAGACTCAACAGGAGAGCGCACACTGCTTCAAACACCAGATGGTCAAGAGGATTGTCCCTGTCTAGGGTCCCTGCATATGGGAGATTCATGCCAGGTCTCTACAACCCCGGCAGGATCAGGAAAAAATGAGACCTGGCATGATTCTGTGCAATGCCTAGAGGTAGGAGAATCAGAATAGAAGCCGCCACGTTGGGATGCTTCTTCTAGAGGACGTTTTTCAGGTGGCCAGGTGTATTTTCAAGCGTTTGACGATGTGCAGGTTTACCCATGGCCAACCTGGAGTATAAATCCAGTATAAATCGCAGATTAGCACCCTGAGAGGAGCAGAGCGGGAGCAGAGTATTCGCAGGGGTGTCTCTAAAAAGAGCTGTAGAGGCTTTGGAGAATTACAGCAGGGGATCCTTTTGTGTG
>OMLP01044135.1:0-18806 GCA_900302685.1 Spondyliosoma cantharus
CCAACAAAATATTTTCTGATCACCCTGTGGAACAATAAGGCTTTTGTATAGGCAATGTCTGCCGGTCATACCAGAGGAGGCGAGTTAGGGTTTTTTTTTTCCCTTGGCAATTAAAGGGTTAACCTCCAGAGACAGAAACGTAGATGTGTTAAAGGGGTGATGAAAGAGGGGTGCGGGGCAAACACCACATTTTGGAAAAGAAACAGGCTGAGATCCAGCTTTCTAGAAGGGGACAGGCGCTCATTCTGAATCATCGCAATCAATCACATAAATGGGTGGAATCCCACGGTGCTGGGAGAATTAAGGCCTCTACATATTTAAGAGCAAACTCCTTGAACTTCTCACAAGTCCCGTCGCATACCATACCAACACAGCTGTTTCTCAGCACTTTGTTGGTAAATTGACAGTTTATGGACATCTAATTTCCCTCTACCACTTCTTGCTAATCCCCCCTACTGCTGCAGTGGCAGGCTGCATTCAATTGTATTATTCATTCCATGGCATCCAGACTGTACTTCAGAACACACATGTATTGTAAGGATATTTATATGTATGCTGACTCACATAATTCCAGTGAAAAGTGAAATGAAAGGCTAAAGTTAAATCTCCATTTTAGTATCAATTATAGCTGGAAAAATATGTTTTTTTGGTTGATATACAGCTTGAATTGATTGGTCGGGATATGTCTTATTATTCTTTAAGCCATATAAAACTAATTGCTTAATTCAAATGTTCATGATGAGCAGAGAATGAGTGACAGAGTTTCTCAGAAACATCTGCAAACTGCTGTGAAATGAGGCCAGCTTTTTACTCACCCTCTCACCAGGATCTCCATGGGGACCTGGGGGACCCTGCAATCCTGGGGTACCAGGAACACCCTGAGATCACACACAGAGAAATGCATACGCATATTATATCCCACAGTGCTGCTAACCAGCATTCCCACCACAGTCAGTCCAGTAATTCACATGCATAGGCCAACAAAGACAGAAGCAAAGACATGGGTTCAAAAAGAAATAAGCCTCAAAATAAAATACCCCCCCCCCCTTTCCCCCTCTCGCACACACGCAGAGACACAGATGTACACACATTCATGCACAAATACACATTTTGACTGTCTCTCCCAACTCAAGCTTCACTGGCGATGAGGGCTGATGCTCTTTCCATAAAGACATTTTTTCCCTCCTTAGCTGTTCTCCATCTGTGAAAGCCGGCAGACAGGAGCGAGGGAGAACGTGATACTCACTGCTTGGCCAGGGGCTCCTTGGGGTCCTTCAATAAGCATCCCCTGAAAAAGGAAAAGTGGATACAGTAGCATTATAGGGCAGCGTGTAAATCCACAGGCAGAGGAGAATGGGGAGAGACAGAGAGTTGCTTTGGTTTTGAGGTTGAGGAGTTTACTTATAGCTACAAGCTCAAGACAGCTATCTGATCTTCTGTTCCAAAATGTATATGTTTGTGTGTGGTCAAAGATTTGGACGGGCGCCCTTTGGTGGTACAGAGGGTATGGGAGGAGGACGTTAACTGCATGCTATTTCAGTCAGTGTTTCGCCTGTAGTGGTAAATTGTATAGGATGGCTAAAAAAAAACTTATGTACTGTGGCATTTTGTTTACGCAGCGTTTTGTCTGTAGTTCTAAGAACAAAGTTGTTCATTAAATCTCATCAGGGAATAAAGTCTTGCTGGTTTCACTCACTGCTTAGCAAAATAAAGACATGGCCTTAAGTTCCAGTGGAAACCAAAATAAATCAACATATATAAACATGGATACAAATCAGATATGAAAGAGAGTTCCAAAGCACAGATGAAAGAAAATGTGAATCAGGACTTATAAATCTTTTAAGAACGTCTCAGTTGATAGGAAAGCCTGTCAATGCTAATTTTGAAATTTGACACTTACAGAAAATACAATAACAGACCAAGAAGCCAAAAAGATACAGAATTCTGGCAAGATAGACCAGACAGCTAAATTACATGGCTACTTAACTAGACAGACAGATAGACAGATGGATAGATAGATAGAAGCAACTTTGAAGTACTAACTAATTATCATTTACCTTAGAACCCACCGATCAAATTAGCTGTAGCTCAGCTCTAGTACTAATGAAGTATTAGTCTGCTAGCTACTTAGCAACTAGCTACACGGATAATAGCTAACATTTTGTAGGATAAATAACAGTCAGTCGAGTCTGTTCGCTAGCTAGCTTCTTAGCAACTAGCTAGTAGTATATTATCTTAAAGTGTGAACAACTCTTCCTGATAATAATGTGAGTTTTCTTTTTTTTTTATTTCTTTATTGGAATTAAAACACAGCAGTGTCAAACTTTACTTACTGGCTCAATGACGGCGGGTTCGCCCTTCTCTCCTTTCTCTCCCAGGTAACTTTGACCTCCGCTCACCTACAGACATGACACAAACCACGTGAGCCTTTCACACAGTAACAGATATGTAAAGGCAGAGCAGCAAAGGGACCAAAAATGGGAAAATTAAAGCCAGTGAGGAGCAGATTTCCTGTGATGTTGGATGTTTTCTCTTTCATAGAGTTTGCCTAAAACACCAATGAAACAGCTTTAGAAAACACAGCAAAATGCTGACTAGTCAGCTGCGTGCTTTAAAGGGTTTAGGTAGTTCTGAAGATGAAGAGCAGATTTTTTTTTTTTTAATGCCTGCTGGAAAAATAAACCACAAGAATAATTTTGCAAGCGGCTATAATTTCGACTTTGGTCTGACTCGTATTTATTAAGCTTCCTTAAAGCCAAGAACTGCAAAAAAAAGAAAAAAGCCCCCAACTGTGCGCAAATGCAAAGGTCGTTACCTGACACTATCCATACAATGACTTCACATGAGAGGAATTCACAAACCACCTACATCAGTGTGTCCAGAAAGCACTAGATTTTACAGTTTAGCCTTAGGAGGAAACTCTTATTGTGCAAGTCATGAAACACGGCTGTGGTGCCCTGAGACTGTAGAATGGAGAGGACTTATAGAGCGGTTCAGATTAACCCAAGGCAGACAGATCTAGAGCCAACATTCAGACTGGGACAGTGTCACTTCCCGCCTCTGAAATCTGGATCCTGAGGCTAGGAAGGAGGCTGGATACTAGCCATGATAGACACTGGCTCAGCAGATATTTCTGTCTGTTTTTTAGATATTGATCTAGATGGATTTGATGAGAAAACATTTGCAAAGATTTAGTTTGTCATCAGGTAATCCAAACAGATCATTGGTGTGATAACCAGTGGAGGAGCATGCCAATAAACAGCAAAGGTCACTGAGGCCAAGAGGTTATGGAGGGTGTGTCTGTACTGACAGATGGGTCGACATCTGTTTATCTGTAGGAGACTCAGATGGACAAGGTGTGTGTGTTTGCGTGTGCTTGCTTGTGTATTTGTATTCGGTGCATATGCATGCAGAATGCTCTAAACTATAACCCGATACCATTAGAAACAATAAACAAGAAGGGCACCGTAAACAACCCATTGAAACGAAATGCCACCAGCATCTTCTCCATCTTTCCACATTCCTGACCACCATTTCATACCCCTCCCCCAACCATCCCTCCTAACTGCTCTGGCACTTACACTGATGTCGGTCTCCGCTGGAACACCAGGGCCAAACTCGTCATCATATGTTGCAGATGTGGGCTTGGTGTCAGCGGTGCCATAATCGCCATAATCACCATATTCATATGGCTTCTCTACAAACTCTTTGTGGTCATATTCCTTCAGGTCATATTCTTTAAACTCATACACGTCAGTGGCCGGATCCACTTTCTCTTTGGGGTCCACTGGGGCAGCGGTTTCCACAGCAACAGTGGGGTCCACCCCGACCTGTTCCACACCGGTGATGTAATCATCCACTATTTCCCCATCGTAGCTCTGCGATCAATCCAGGCATCGCATACAGGGGGCAGGGGTTTGTTAAGATGGGAGGGAATATGGAGGTTTGGTTAGTTAAATGCAACCATGTGAACAGTTTCAATGATTCACATGTATTTATAAAGCATGAATCACAGTAAAGACATTAGTATTTATCACTTAATTACACTTAAATTAGTAGAAAGATTATTAAACTTAGTTGTGCACACATTCATGTATCATATTTGAGACAGCATCCAAAACTCAACATATGTGAAACACCACATATGTTTTGACAACAGCCACTGTTATTAATATTAACATATATAATGATATCTTATATCATATGTCTTTGCAAAGCAGTATGAATGTGAGATGTCCCAAACTATTGACACATTGATGTTTTATATATGTAAACTGTAAAATACGTCACAAGGAAAAACATATGGAGATATGGTCTGTGTAAAAAAACTATACAGTGAAGAGGTGGAATGCATGTGTTAACAAAAACCAGAACGTTCAAGCACTATTAAAAACCAGATGAAGTGAAAATCAAGTGCTGAACTTGTAAAAAGCACTTTGGTTTGAGAAGAAAAAAAGAAATACTAGCAAGGCTTTTACACGCCTGTGTTTGCACAGAATCTTAGGCACTGAGGAAAGAGGATTGTACAGGAACAGTTGCAACCTTTTATCAGGAAACAGTTTTCAACTTGAGTAATCTCTGCGAAACAGCTTTCATATGATTGAAGAAAACTCATAAAAGTGATTCACTTCATGGGATTTTATCATAGTCCGAGGTTTCTTGGGAAGAATAATTAGAGAGTAAATGTACCGTAAGAGTGCTTCCATGTTCTAAACAGTCAGTTAATCAGATATCCTTTTAACATACACAGGGCTCAAACCCTCAAACTTCAAGTCAACAATTCATTTTGTTACATTGTGATTTTCTGGTAAAATCACTCACTAAAGAATCTTTAATCATATTCCACAACTAGGCATCTAGGAAAACCATAATCCATGGCTAAATCTAGGTGTTTATGATATTCTGAGCGACATGCTGAACCAGCGGAAAAATACAGTGCTTTCTAGCAGTGAAAGAGAAAGACACACAGTGCTTGTTAAAATCATCTATCAGTAGTAGCATGTCAGATCCAAGGACAATACGACCTCATGGCATTGTCTAAACGTTGTCCAATCCATCACAGTCCTCAGTAATCAGACAAGTGTTCCAACATGGGACAATGTATGTTCAGTTTCTGTGGTTAGCCTTCTGGTCTGTCATTTCAAATAAATGCGAAGCATCAGATCAACTGAAGCTTCAGTATCCACCTTAAGATACATCACGATGCAATCGGGAGACATTTGGCTGGCGGAGCGCACGGCCGTATTGTTTTAGTTTAACCCCCAAATGTTCCTCATTAAGCTGCGTTTTACGTGATGGTTTAGCACAAATTAAGATAGGATCTGCCAAATGCAGGATATGGCAGAAACGTAGGGGATGCGTCTGTCTACTGATTTTCCATTGGTCACAGTTCATTAAATGACAAAGTTTTCCTGCTGAGGTCTTGATCCAGACTCTGTTTGATGGGGGCGGTTTCTCGTGGAAATCAAGGAGCAGAGCGATCAACTTTTTTTTTCTCCGCGAGGCCTCGCTGAGGTTGATGGGTTTTAACCTCTAAAGACGACCGTAAAAATATTTTTTGTTGTTTGTGATGCCCAAGCATTTTTGGAAATTTCATTTTAAACCAGATGTAATTTAAACAGGAATGTAGATGTTAATTGGATGGATGATTGTTAAAAGTCAGTGATGCACAAAGAATATTTCACTATAATAAAAAGTCCATCCCTCAGGGTTTCAACCAATCTTTCTGTGGTCAGAACCTTTCGGATTTTCCAAAAAAAATGTAATTAGAAGTCTACAAAAGTAATACGACTATATACCAAAAGATGTTGTCAGCTTACTACAAACTATTTACAGCTGTTACTATATTATAAAAGACTTTCACACACAGTTAGAATGAAGTTACCTGGCCTTGCCCCGCAGTGTCAGTTGGGGTCTCAGGCTGATTTCCGTCCACTATGCTGTAGTCATACTCACCCGTGTAGTAGTCTCCACCCACATTTGTCTGAAATCAGGCAAGAGCAGCACACAAGAAAAAAGTTAAATACTGTTTCTGTGATGAGTAAATTCAAGTTCAGGTTATATTCGAGAATGTTTTGTATTTGAACATGTTGAATGCAAGGATGATATTTTACCCTCTATATATTCAGGGATCTTTAAAACAAGTGTTATTATAGTCGTAACATGTTTATTAGTGTAAAATATATTTAGCTACAAGTAAGATATGAAAATAAGTTAAATAAACAACTAAAGCTTTTGGAGGATGTCAAGATATCCTGATAAAGCAGGAAGTGGGGGATAAAAAAAGGACAGCGAGATGAAAAGAGAGAATTTCAGATCGAAATGAGTGACTAGAGATGGACAACAAGAGATGAAGTGCTTGTGTATGCATCAATCATGGCAACAGTCATGATAACTGTATTAGTAAGGCGTTACCTCGGTCTTGGCTCCTTCAGTAGGGGGACTGTCAGTGGTTAACTCGCCTTCAATGTAGTCATATATCTCACCATAATCATAGTTAGTGTACTGTAAGGAAAAAGGATGGTCGAAGGGATTAATTAGTACAATCATGTAAGCAAGGCAGCAGGATGCCTGAAAGACACACTGTACATTATTTACATGGCATGTGAGTCAACTATTTTTAAACCATTAAAGGGAATGGCAATACGTGAGATAGAGTCTCATTTCCGACCAAAAGCCATTAACAATTTCTCAACAATCTTACTCCAGATTTGCTTATTGCACCTTTAATGTATTTTGTGTCGTCATGCTATTTTAAGAATAACATGGTTAAATGGTGAAAACATCACATCCATATCATAAAACTGAACAACTTTACATATGGATGACAGCAACAACCCTCACTTCCCTTCCATCCAAACCTCATGAGCCTTATTGAAAGGTTCATGTGTGTAACCAAGAAAACAGCTATTAAGACCCTAGTTTGCTTCCAACAGGATGTCTGATGGTTAATGTACTGCCAGTAAAATGTATCTGCCTCTACCACTTAATTCTGTAAGCCAACAATGGCCCTGGGCTTTCATTAATGGGCTCTTTAAAACAGAAACCTTCAGCTGGGCTGACTCATCGCATGTTAGTAAATTATGGGGAACATGCAGAATACAGTAGCAGGGGGCAAAACCTTAATAGAAAAATACAGTGGGTGGTTAAACCAGTCTGTGACTACAGCATGTGTCATCTTACTAATCTTTTAAACAGAATGTTTCTTTTAGGATCTCCAAAGCATTCCACCAGGTCATAATGTGGTCTGCTTTGTCTATCATGGTGCGGTTTATTTACATGTGAGAATTAATTCAACGTTACCCGCCAAAGTGGAAACGTCGTAATAAACACCATGCAATGACATTAGACTGAAGTTATGTTACTTAAAAACTGTGGTTCGTCCAGCTTTTTCTGGCATGCCTCCCTTCAGAAGCTGAAAAAAGTTCACCCCATCAAATTGGGAAACAACTAATAAAAAAAAGGATCCAAGCTGAGATTGAATGAAATAAAGGTCCGCAAGATGGCATCAGCACGCTTTTGTTTGTTTCTCCATAAATCATATTCATTCAACTTATATTTTTCCCTGTCATCCACAACAGTTGACCGACACTATGACATTTGAGGAAATACGCTGATTTAGTTTCTTCATATGAAGCTAGGGCCTGGACACAGTTAGCTAAGCTTAGCATAGAGACTGACAGCAGAGTGAAACCACTGGGCTGGCTCCAATTACAGGGCACCAACGAGCATCTCTAAAGCTCACTTATGTGTTGTCTTTTTAATCCGTACAAAAGCTGCAGTATGGTACAGTTAGCTGTTCCCCCTGCTTTCAGTCTTAATGCTAAGCTAGGCTAATTGCCTCCTGTCTTCAGCCTTACAATAACCACACACATGAAAGTGACATTGATCCACTCATCTAACTCCTTTTAAGAAAGCAAATAAGAGTATTCCCCAAAATAAAATAAACGATTCCCTTAAATCATTAATGTTAGACAGACATTTATTGGTGCGCACAGCCGATATAATACAGCAATCAGCAATTCAGCCACCTTAGCGCTTTGTAAAAACCTTAAGACTCCTGCTGATCTGCCTTTTTTCTTTTAGTTCCCGTCACGAAAAACCGAGGTAGATTAAGTTAACAGACCAGCCCCTGATATACATCGCTCTATCAGCAGCAGGGATAAATATTATTCCCTGGACGGCTGCTAAGCTCATAAAAATAATACAAGATCCACGGGCTGCTGCAATGCTGGCCAGGCGTCCGCTCAGTGGCCCAGAGAGAGCAAGAGGTCACACAAGAGTGAAGCTCTGGCCAGACCGACTGAGAGGAGAGAAGAGAAGTCGAGGGTCAGAGAAAAATAAGAAAAAAGATTGAGAATGAAGGAAGGATTTATGGTGTTGAAGTGCTTGGCTGAGCCGAGGACCTTCACCACAGCCCTCGGATGAAAGGCGTAAATACTGAAGAGTGCTCATAAAAAAAAAACCTAAAAAAACACCCCCTTCCTCCTCTAGCATCAGTCCCTCTTCCTCTTTTAACCCAGCTGCAGACATGTGGCTGACAACTGCAAAGGCTTCAGGTCAAGGAGCATCTTCAGACATTAAGGTTATAGCCACACTCAGCGCCTTTGTAGAATTGTCGAAGTTTGGTTGAAAAAGAATTCTTGGGGATTAACACAAACACTGTTTTAGGTCTACTTGTACAGCAGTGTTTTTTCCTTGTACAGCAGTGTTTTGTCCTTTTACAGCAGTGTTTTGTCCTTTGGAGGAAGTATTTCTTAGTTCCACAGAGAGAAACCGGTTCTTGATAATACCGAGTTGGAATGTAGGAAAACATTCCTGTTACAACTGTACAGAAACCGACGATGAATAAACCAGATTTACAGCACTCCTCTTGTATCCAAACTGCTCCCTGCTGTCTATTTAGAATTGACAAGCTCCTTGACTTGGCGCTGAAGATTAACTTGATGATGAAGCAACATTTTCCAGGACATGGTACCCACTGTACAGCCAATATTTTTCAAATAGAACCGGCTTCTGATTTTTTCTTGAACCAGGGATCTCAAGTCTACTTTTCCAGGTACTGGGAGTCTAGCTGGGGAAGGAACAGCTTATATTTCCCTGGGAGTCTGGGCAGAGCCTGCAGAACTCGTTAGTGATATAAATCACGGGGCCACTCCAAAGTGGGCTCAGACTTCGTGGCAGGGAAAAAGGAAAAGTTTCCAGTGTGAGCTCATCAGTTATTTAGTGAAATACTGAAGGAAAATGTCAGCCGACAAAAAAGGCTTGAACGAGCAAAATAACGCAGAATGAAGACAAGGAGGGAAAAATGAGGCCCTGACACAAAGCGCTGTATTTTAATCAGGATTTTTGGCTGAAGAGGCTACAAGTGATGTTGTGGAGCCAAGGGCAATAAAATAAAAGAAATCAGAATATGGGCTCCAAGTCAGCCATATATTTTGATATGTCAGCATGTTTCCAAGAGTAAAAAAAACCCAACACAAATCTAAGACAGTGACAGATAAGAGTTGACACGGAAAGTCGTACAAGCCAGTCTCTGTCAAACTTTTGCCTTGAGGAATGTTTGTAAAATGTTTTCACCCAATGTGTGTTTCTCTGGCAGACAAATGCTGTACTGGCTTCAACCAGGTCAAATGTTTTCTACTGCTACTATTAGCTGTCTCAGACCATTGTTTATATTACCAAAGTATTGGGGGTGGGGAAACAGAAGGCCACTGCTTAGTCCCATCTGTGATTTGAGCATTCCCTGCTTCATGTCGTCATTTGAATGACGTGGTAAGAGTGCTGAGGTTATAGGGATACCACTTGCTGTGAGTTTTTAATTTTTCTTTGTCATGATCACAACTGGACCCTTGAAAGATAGATAGCTACCGCTAGCTAGACACCCTACTTTGTTCATGATGGACTAACAAAACCCAAAGTGTGCTGGCGCTGCTGATCACTCAGCATTAACATAAACGAAAAAGAGAATCTGGTGGGACTCAGTGTTAACATTAGCAAGCTTGGCTAACCAGTTTGTACTTTCTGAGAAAGAGGCTATAGCCTAGCTTGCTAGCATCCAAGTTCCAAATGGAATTGAACTTAATAGTATCACGGGTCATCCCGAACCCTCCCTGGTGTAAAGAGACAAACAGCTGAAATGCGGTACGGTACATAACCAATGACCGTGCATCGGCCCATATTTCATATTGATCTACTTGAAGGTAAAATATGTAAGAATGGCTACCTGATGAATTTATACTACAAATAGAGGGTGTAACTGCTTACTCAATTCTATACATCCATGACTGTAGATGCTATTAGCTTGTTAGCTCAATTATCCATGCAGCCAGAGTTTTCAGACCCAGGGCTAGCTGGTTTACATGCTAACTTTATTAGATATATCTGCAAGACAGAACATAGATGTCTTTGGCCTGACATCAGACTTTTATTTATTTACATTCTGTTGATAATTTTAATACATTTTTGAATTAAATCAATCTAAAATTCTTACACATTGGACCTTATTTTCACTCCTCCACGCATCCTAACTTATTCTCTTCCTTCGTCTTCTTTCACTAGCCCTTTTTACATAGAGAAGGCGGCACATTTGCGCCTATGTAAGGCCGGCAAATTGCCACCTTCTCTTTGTAAAAACGAGGCGTAATATTCCTCCTTTTCCAAAAGCCGGCACTTGGCCGCCTCTGGGGTTGGCGTAAACATGTGACATGACATGAAGCACGAAGTTTGTTTTCAAAATAAGAGCTTTACATTGCACCCCATTGGAGTTTAGAACTGGGTTCTTAGCGGGGGCTTTTAATTTGAAAGTAGTGACCGTTCTTAGTTTTCCGGCCACTTCACAGTTAGCTGACAGCTAGCGGACTCAACCAAACAGCTCCGCTGGCTGTCAGCTACAGAGATATAGAGATATATCTCAGCGGCTTTGCAGTGATGAAGTGATGGACTGACTGCTGTGATCAGCTGTTTCCTGGTTTTAAAACTCCCCGGCGGTGGCCCACACAACAGTGCACGTCATCGACACCTCCGCCCATCTCACGCAGAGGCCGGCACATTTACGCCTCGTGTTTACATAGAAATGGAGGCGGAAATAAGTGTACCCTCCGAGGAGGCATATTGGCGGCCCAAAACAGGCCGCCAATATGCTGCCCTCTGTGTAAACACGCCGACCGGGCTGGCAAAAGGCCGGCCTATTGGCGGCTTATTGCTAACAACACAAGTTTGAAGGCCTCTTTCCAAATTCCTGCTATCATCTTTACTAAATCTCAAACTCCAACCCCCACACTTTTTTCCCTCCCTGCTCCCTCCTCCTTAAATCGCGACCACTATCCCTCCCTCCTTCAAATCCAACTATCTCTCAAGCCCTCCCAACATCCCCCTCCTCTCTCCCAGCTCTCTTGTCTTCCCTCCCTCCAGTCAACAACTCCTCTCACCCGATCTCTAATCCCAAATCCATCTCGCCCAGCCTCCCCCCCCCCTTCCTTCCAGATACTGACCTCGCCCTCAGGTTCCTGAGCCTGGGGGGTGTCATGGTGGTTGGGGGTTTCACAGTCAGGGCTGTAGTGTTCACAGTAGTCGAAGGCTGCCCTGGGGTCTGCCACTATCAGCAGCTGCTGGATGTCACCCTGGAAGAAGTGAAGAAGGAGAAGAAAAGCAGACTGTCAGCAGAAACCACAAAAAATTTCACAGTCACGAATTGGGAAGTAAAGAGTTTTCTTTTATCCTCACTGTTTGTGAAAATAACAAGCCTACTGGATAATTAACTACACTATAGGTTTATGTTATGGCCATCAGTTTTATTTATTTCAACTTAGTTTCTGAGAAATGTTCCCAGTTTGGTTTGGCACAAGGCACCAAATACTGCTTTACCAGGGAGTCTCAGCCACTGTTGCTATTGAGGGGAAGCCAGTAAGAAATACAATCTGTAACAAATGCAGAACATTCATTATTGCATTTGGGAACAAAACAAGGCACCAGTTGCATCCAAAATTGATCCAGCATAAAAAATTGGATGGATTTACACTTCTGAACGGTGTATAAGGTTTCCTGAACACATGGTTTGACTTTTGACATTCTGATCGAGCATTTACCGACACAGTTACTAATCTTTTATCCTGATGATTCACTTGAAATTTCATGGCCATTCAAGCCTTGGAAGTGCTCCAACTGCCAATCAGCTGACACTGTACGTGCAGAGAATGAACGTGACTTTTGTTTCCAGAGCCCAGAGGCCCAAAATAACTCCAAAGACCTCTCACGTTGTCTATTTCTTTGTTTGTTTTATGATTCCAAATGGAAACCAAATGTTGATGTAAAAGCCTGCACCTATTCCTCCACGCTTGATTGCCCAAGCTTTGCACCAATGTGGTGATAATAAAATGTGATAATAAAACAACAAAGAAGATGTTGTGCAGTACCATAGGCAGTAATCTCTTGACTATTAATTACATATAACTGTATGGAGTAAATCAAGACTTGAGGGGAGTCTGAAAGCTCTTAAAAAGGAGCTATTGTACAGTCCCCTCACTCAGCCATCAGAGACGGCAAGTCCCCTTACACAGCAGATAAATAACCAAGGTCTGTACTTATCTGAGGCCGTCTGTTTTTCATGAGCTTTTGGAAAAGGAAATTAGATTCCCGCTCCCTACCCTTCCATCAGCCAAAGGCTCTTTTTCCATGATCGTGGCCTTAGGAATTTCTAAACCAGGAACTGCTATGCCACTGATGTGGAGAATGTTATCTATACCAAATCTAACATATGGGCACCTCAGCTGACCCTTTATCCGAATCCACCTGGAATAAGCAGTGCCAAGACAAATAAATAGGGAAAATTACTTGGGGAAAATAAGTGGCTGTGCTGAGGTGAAAAAAGACCACGGTCAGGGTGGCCACTGTGAGAGGAAGCACATACATGCAGATTGCATTAAATTACAGGAGGCAACATCTGTACAAGCTTAGACCTCTGCAATAGATTAGCTATTCATCGCCCCCTTGACTCCTATGATATGTCGCCATTAAATCTCAACAGGGTGTTGAGCCACCCAAACAACCAGAAGATACACACATGCTTATCTTTTACATATGGACTGATGCATGAGCACTGAGTGAGCTTCAATCACTTGCAGATCCCATGAGAAAACATAAACAATGCATTTTATTTGGATTTATATGGATCATTTTAAGAATAAGACACTCACTCTTCGCACAGACAAACAGACACAGCTAGACATGCTTATGTTTTATGTTTAAAAAAAATATTATCATGATGATGATGATGATGATGCGTTAAAAAAGCTGTTAAAACAAGTTACCATTGAACTGCTGGAACAATGTGATGTTAGAAGCGTGTACTGTTAAGTTAGTAATATAACCTAAATAAAGTTGTCAACAACAGGGGAGATGTATTTAAATGTATTTGAACAAAAAATGTGTGTCATCTCAAATTCGTTTGAACTTGATTTTCTGAAAAACTGACCAGTTCCTCTGTGAGGTATTAAGTGGAGAATCTCTACAGATTGGATCTTAAGTTAAATGTAGCTCAGGTGTCAATAGGGAACAAAAGTTCCTGGAACACTTATTTCAAATTGTAACACGGCTGATCGGTGTCAGTTTCTGTATCAGGTTTGTAGATGCAATCCAGAATAACCACCAAAGGAAGAAATGAAATTAAAAAAAATTTACATTTAATTATTTCTCTAATTCATTTAATTGTTTCTCTTTCTGTCCTCAGCATCCACAGCGCCATAATGGAAGTAAGAGTCGCTTTTACAGAACATGTGTGACAAAAGGTTTGCCAGCTCGATTCCGAGACTGCAGAATAAATCTGGGCTGCTCTTGAGCCAGGCATTTAATGCTTAACTGTGGACAACAGATCAAACTGTGGTTGCACTGGGCAGCTTCCAGGTGTGAAGGTGTGTGGAGCAGGGTGTTTGTACAGGAGAGTATTAGAGCTTATTGAACCTACACTCACAAGAGAGATATATAATACACTTCTTGTCAAAGTGACAGGTTTATTGTTCTCACAGACCACGGAGTGATGATCATCTCATTGGCCCGTGAGAACAATAGACCTGTCACTTTGACCACAAGTGTATTATATATCTCTCTCTCACACATTCACCCGGAACCCTTTGAACCTCTTATCATACTAAAAACAACAATAACCAACAGAGGGTCACAAATAATGACATTCAGTGTTATCCAGTCATCAGTTATAATCCACAAATGGACAAAGTCAAAGCCAGGGACACGGAAGAAACAAAGACATATTGCATTTGGCAAGATCTCTGTCTGCTTCCTCCTCTCTGTGTGTATGGACAGTGCAGCCTTTTTATGTTCATTCAGTCTCACTTAATTGTACTTTAAACCTCTGTTTATATGTATATTTAGGACGAAAATAAGGTATATGAAGCAAGAATGTAGTGGCTACAACAAGAAAACAAGCAGGAGAGTCCAAAAATGTCATGACAAGAGACCACACACGCTTAGCCCATTTTTAAAGCCAGTCGGTGATTCAATCACTCCCATACTCCCCGATCGGCTTTTCCCTCACCGTTCCCCCTCTCTACTTTTACCCCGTCTGTCCTTCGTCTGCATCTCGGTGCTTTTGTTGATGTTATTGTCTGGATTGTCTTGCACATCTCTCTGGCATCTGTTGAGGTTCCTCCTCAGAATTCAAGGAATGATCTACAGTAATACCCTGGCTCTGTTCAGAGCTGGCACAGACACAATGTTGGAATGGTTTATCTATCTCGTTAATACTACAGCGGATCCAATAATGGGTCTGTGTACAATGTATGAGCCTCTACACACGTTAACCTTCATCTCACACAATAACAATGACCATCTGAAGTAGAAAAATCCATATAAGGACCAACGGAGTGATCAAAGACAAGAGAAGAGACTTCTTCTTGCCTACATTTCACCCACGGGCAAACCATCTTGAGAAAATGGCTGTTTTTTTGGTCTTGGAAATAAATGCACCACTGTTTTTTTCCTCAACCACATATTTCACATCTTTTCAAGCTAAGAAATCTAAAACAGCAGACAGACAACAATGGATTCTCCCTTCTCTGGACAAGGTAACCTCCTGCTGCCGCTTCCAACGAACAACCCATTTAGTCATTTATCCAAGTCACTGAAGGGAAACAACTGGCAGATTGATGATCATCTAATACTGGGCAGGATTACAATTATTACTCAGCAGACCATAAAATCTGTCCTCAGCATCGTGTTGCTAATAGGACGTCAAATCTGAGCTTCTGAATGCCACTCAGACAGAAGAAGGGGCTGTGATTGGATTATGAGCAAAGATTACCTCATCAATGTGCAACAAAACACATGACCGGCCTCAGAAATCAAAACTCAAAGCTTTGATTGGATGTAGATACTGTAGCTCCTACTGGCACCAGATCAGACGTGACAGGAGACATGGGGGTTTTCCCATCCTGTATTTGTGAGACTAATTTGGAGGCATAAACAAAGCTGTAGTTTGTGTTTGGCTCCAGAAAATTAAGTCCATACTTGATTTAGAAACTTAATCAACATCAGAGTGTCAATTCCTGGAGGGTTACCAACCTCAATTTTGGCTTTCTTCTTTCAGGCCCAGAACACATTCCTGCTCTAAAATCTGCACTCAAATCCCAAATCTTTTGCTTGAGATGGCAAAACTTGAAACCATCCATGCTTTTACTTTAATCGTGGCTCTAACACATGTTCCTTTGACCTAAAGCATTTGACTGGTAAGCCTTTAATTTGGTAGAACAAACCCTGGGACCTATGGAGGACTGAAACTGCCAAAATCAAAACTAAACAAAGAAATAAAAAGACACAAATAAAAAAAAAGAAAAATGGTTCAAATGAATGCCATTAAATACACCAAAGGTAATATTGACAATACATTTAGGTATTAATTTGTTATAATGTGACATACATTTACATATCTGCTTTAATTTACCTGTAGTGTATCTGTATCTATTTACATTTTACCATTACCATTTATTTATCTATGTATCTATTTGGGAGCTGCCTAAGCTTACTATGGGTCAATGCAATCTTTGGTGCATTTAATGGCCAATAATCATTATTTATTCACTCACTCATTCCTTCATTCATTCATTATTGATTTTGGATGATATAGTCCTCTTTACAGACCAAGTGCTGCTTCAAAGCCTAAATAAAAACTTTGTACAAATTTGGGGGACACATATAACGAAACACAAATGGAACTGCAGAAACTATATATGTGCACCGAATATGTAGACGTTAAAATCAGGAAATTGACAACTATTTGTATAAGGTAATGGCGGAATTTTAAAACTGCAATAAATTTGAATTTGATTTGGCCAAATAAGGTGATTTTACCAATCTTTAAAGAATATAACCTCCAGTTGGTTTATTAAGACATTTTTTGTTCAAATTATCTTTCGAACGAAAATGACGAAACATTGTCTAGTTACAGTTTTACATATGTGAGGATTTGCTTAATTTGTCTGTTTGAAACATATTGGATTTTGGAATGTTGGTTGGACCAAACAAACGCATCCCAACACAAATCATCTCTCTGGGAGGTTATATTAGGCAAAACAATCAATCAGAAAAATAACTAAACGTATTATTCAATAACAAAGATAATCTGCTTGGCAGCCCTATTCTACACTATATACAAATAGTTTCCACTAAGTCACAGAACAACATGCAAGTACATCACTAGGTGGATGAAAGGTTATTTTCTGTGGCTAGGTGCAGCAGGGACAGCTGGATGATATTAATACACCTGGAACACACATTTGGAAATATGTCTGAAGCATCTGCAGTTTGACCCAGAAACACAAATGCATACATGAAGGGGCTGGAGAATAAAAGGGTGCCATGGTCACCAATTATATGTTTGTGTGAAAAAGTTTTACTTGGCTTACAACTATTTATGAAAGCGCAGCTACACCAGGATTCTATCATGTCTTGAAGCGTAGCTGTACGGGCTCTCAACGGGGAATGGAAAAACGCCAAACTGGTGTTAGATTTAAGATGACTATATGGGTGCATATTTTAGATCTTATTTTACTGGATTTTATGTCCACACTCAGGATGATCCCCAGACTTTGCAGTAAAAAACTTTTCACCATAACGAGAAACAGTTCAAAAGAAGCCTTTAATGGTGCCATTGTGACCTTCGTGACACACTGAACTTCCAGAGGCATAACCAACCAGATGTGGTCGTGCAGACTGCCTGCTCAAATCAACTTCTGCAGATGTGTTTGCTCGCAAATGCATGCATACTGTGCAAACTTCTGATTTTATCTTTTTTAACCTCTGCACAGACTTGACACACGTTTAATAAAAAAAAAACCTCCTTTTCCAAACTCTGGGAGGGCATCACATCTTGAAAGAACAAATAGAGGAGATGGAATTTCAAAACTGTACAAGGACAACAATTAACCGAGAAGCAGAAGAGAGGAAACATGTGTAATACTCTCCAGATTTCTCCCACTGTTTTATCAAATGCAGCCTTTGTGGTCAGTGGAGGGATAACGTTTCTTTTCAAGCACTGGGGGCACACAAATGTCTTGCATCCTTCGAATATTAAAACATTTTGCCTGCCAGTAGCTCACAAAACTGTTGAACTGTTTGAACCATCTGCTTGCTTGTCTTCACTCTCTCTCTCTCAAGGGACTTGAAGATAACATTCAAATACAGTTTGACCAAATAAGACAGAACTATCATGAAGAAAATTTAAAGAAGTGACGGGCAACCCTCTCAGTCACAGTAACACTCATACAAATATGAATTAATTACTGTATTCCTGTTACACAACCATAACCAAATTCATTTTGTGACGAGTCCTGGAGGGTGAGAAGGGACTGAGACAGATGAGAAACAGTCAGACTTCTTCTCTTGCCAGCTCCATCATAAACAATGATTCACTTTAAGGCGTAGAGCCCATCAGAGTCTTGTTAGATTTCTCTGCCAAAGACTGTCCTGAATGAGGGACAGCATTCTGGAACAATCTACTATGCAGTAATGACAGACATATAAACAAAGCGTTGTCGCCTCTCTTCTCCCCGATCAATCTCAAAGACACACACACGCGCATTTTTATGCATGCATGTAAAGAACAACACACACGTAAAACACACTCAGACATATTGCGCAAACAAAACAAATCCAACTTAAAGTTTAAAGTCTGAGGGAAGGATTTGCATAAGAATGAGAGAAGATTCAAATATCTTGTGGCTTTTTATTTAAAAAAGAAAAAAAACAAAAAAAACAGAAGAAAGTGGAAAAAAGGCATTTTGGAGGCCCAGTCGGAGAGCATATCTTTTAAACAGCTGTGCAATCTGAGCCAAGACTAAGAACAAACTGATCATATTTTCCTCTAGCCTTCACTCTTCCCTGTGCTTCCAGCTTTGACACCTGCTTATGCAATCTACTGAAGTAATGTAGCCATGTGCGCACTGCTCAAAGGACTTTTAGTGATAAAGCTCACAGCCAACCTCAGTAATTAAACTGGGGAATGGCTCAAAAGCTGTGTAACTCAAGGTAGGTATGCTAAACAGCCACAATTTCTGAATCTGTTTGGTTGTGGATATGTTCTCATAACTGTGAATCTTTAATTCTTCAATAAAAAACCCAATGGAGGACAATATTTTCATCTTGTTTGATCCATTTACGGAGGTAAGTTTAGTGTACAGGGCCTTGAGATGGGTATGTTTATATCTAAAGTAGTGACCTGGAATGCTTAGAGTTAGAGATGATCAGGGTAAGGTAGAGTCCTTTATCATGGTTATGGTAAGAGTCTGGAATGGACTCCC
>OMLP01044135.1:18826-30464 GCA_900302685.1 Spondyliosoma cantharus
TGTCAGGAGGTCATCAGAAACTCATCCTCTGGGCATCATGAATAATCATAACACATTTCATGGAAATCCAGCCATTAAAACTGAATTTTAAAAAGTGTTATCATTCAAGGGAAAAGTTTAACCTGAAGACGATGGAAAATGAAGGTTAAGGAATTAAAAATATCTCTGGGATCAGAGATCAGCTTGTTTTAACATTTGATCAGTAGACTCATCACAAACCTTGTTTTTTTGTGTTGTTTTTCATATGTTTTTGAAAAAGTTTGCTGGTTGTTGGTTACAAAGCACATAACTTCCCCTAAAACCAGAGCCCAACCTATTGACTAATTCTTTGGGACCAATGCCGATATGCTGATATAAAATAGAAAATTCCAATATTGATACATTAGCCGATATAGACATATTTCTTGAATAGGTCCCGCAAATGTGGTTATCAAAACTTGTGTCAAATATATGTAACAGAGGATATTCAACAGCTTTACAATAGTAACCACACACCTTTTTTCATTCATAACTGTAGTTTTTATATAAGCATATCACAGAACATACAAGCTAAGACCTATATTTCTGTGATTGACCGATGTGTGCCAACTTGTATATCAGTCATCACAACTTTTTACATTATATTGTTGATGTATGGATTAAACAAAGGAGATGCAACACATTAGATAGTGAGCTGTAGGGGCGTAAACAAGGTTAATTCTAATTAGGCTAATTGACTCACGGATAAAGCTCTGTACTTGATGCACAGACGTAAGAGTGGTATCAATCCTTTAACTCACCACTGAGCGTTTTCCAAAATACTCGGTATTCTTTTACAGTAAGCTGCCCAGTAGTCATCTAAAGCTTTTACTTCCACCAGCTGGAAACTACTACATTCACCAAAACAAAATACATTACCATACCTTTGGTGCATCTTTGCAAGATTTAAACATACATTTTTTTAAATATAAGTCCTTGGATGATCTGGACTCAATAACCTGATTGTGTCCAGTAGATGTTTCACATTTTCACACTGTGTTAGTAGATAATACAGCCTAGAGTGTTCCAAAAAGTTTCCATAGCCTCCAAGGTATACTGATTGTAGTATACCTTCAACAGTTGTACAATGTATGCCAAACTTTAATCTCACGAGAAACCAATCCAATCTAAGCCATGGCTGCTATCTACATTACAAACCTGTTTTGATCCACAGGAATTTATAGTATTCAGCCAAAAACCCTTGTGGCCAGTAATAATTATTCCATTAACAATGCAGTGTGCCTACAAGTAGCCAGTTTGCAATCAACAAATCTGGTGTTATTAAACCTGAAGTTGAAATAATTACAGTTTAAGATATGGCTGCATTTCTAGCTCAGCCACCACAGCCTTTCTATTGTGTGATACACTAATTAAAACCACCTTGCGACGTGCAAAGAGTCTCAACCCCTGGAAAAGAAAGGAACCTTTTTCTCTTCTCCAGGAGAACAAAACAAATTACTCTGCAATTCAACACCATTTAGTGTAATATGAGTTCAAACAAAGAGCCCTCACAAAAGCCAAAGAGCTGGCCATAAATCAGCATCAAAAATAGAAAAAGGCTTGGTGAATGCACAAGGCTACTTTTATCCTCTCCACTCTAATTTTAATTACCTTAATTACAATACCAACTCTAATCACTGTGGCTTTCACTCATACATTCTTAACTCACGGTAATTGTATTACACTAATCTACTATGATTGTGCACACTGAAACAGCAATATCAAATGTGCATAAAGTATTGCTGTGAATTGGACTGACTCTTCTTATCGCTTAAACTTGTCTATACATTTAATCTCAATATCTAGCAATGCGATCCGCTTGCCAAAAACCCATCATTGGAGAAGTGTGGGATCCCATTTTCTGTGGAAACTCGTCTCTGACCTGGAGGCAAACATTTTGCAGGCTGTTCTACTTAGCAAGCATTCCTCATACAGACATCAAAGACAGGCTATTGTCTTTGGAGCTAGCATTCAGCTCATATTTTCCACTCAGCTCACAGCTACCTGTGTTAAACCTGGTAGCTTGGACCTCCATCTTGCAATCCCCGCCTTGGTCACCATAAACTGAGGTGTAAATTTTGATTCTGAGCTCTGATCGTCACAGTTATTGAGGGAACAATGCAAGATAACTTCACAGGTAGCTCCAAAAAACACTGTCCAATATGAACAACTGAGTCATATTAGACCTCGGGCTTCCTTTTATTATGTCAGCTATTCCCACAAATGAAACCAGTGTTGGGAGGAAAAAAACACTTTGAACAACACAATGTGCAAATAGCCTTTCCACAGACAACGCTCATGGTTCTTGCCAAGCGTACAAAGCCAATATTGTTGTTCTGGCCAATAAACTTCACCATTTACTGTATGCAGAAGTTAATGAAAGACAATGTTTGGCCTTAAAGCATTTGGACTGAAAGTCTTAGATACTAAAATTGTACCCTTTCACAATGGTACCTAAGATTCATGATATGCTTTCAATTACATTCATTCTTAACCAGTATATAGAGAAATCACCGCCATCTATGTAAGCTTTCCAAACTGCCTGAAAACACAATTACTTCAATCTAGTGGTGAATTTCTCCATTTTATTCGTAAAAGACACTCCAGCGTAGATTAAGGGAAACGCTGGATGGAAATCTTAAACCAGATTCTTACACGGATTTTAACGCCAGAGGAGTGTACAAAGACTAGATAATAATAATGATAAATTAGTCATTGGCATACTTAAGTCCTCTTCACCAGAGGAGGAGGCACAACTTAGGGAAATAAGTACATAATAGTTCAAGATTTTTGGGAAACACGAGACAAAATAGGTAGGAACCAGAGGCAGGAGGCAATGAGTTGGGGTTAGCATAAAGACGGGACACAGAGGCAAACAATGAGCTGACTCTCTTTAAAGTTCAAAAATATGCCAAGCAACACATTTAATGTGCACTGCTCATCAAGTTGCATCTCAAGTGTTCAATCTCTACAAACTCTATAAACAGAAATGTAATGCCTCCTGGCGCTGTCTGATTTCTTTCAACCAATTGATCCCATAATAAACAACACAGTTAGCTTAATCCAGTCGAATAGTGATTCAACATGGCCACCTTACCTCAAAGACTTCCTCATCCAGGATTCTGGTGCCAAAGACAGTAATGCCCTCTGTGTTGATGACAGCTTGGTCGCTTCTGGCGAGTGGCCTGGTCAGCTTCTTCTTACAGTCCACAATGATGGTGACAGCCTTCTTCTCCACGCTGATAGCCACACGATGCCATCTGTGCAACGAGGGAACAAAGAAGGATGTCAGAAATGATGAAACAAAGAATGATGCTTCTTACCTTTGCAAGAAACCCGCCACACAACCTATGTTAAAAGCAAAACTCAGCAAGATGTATAAGATTGATACTACTCATGTATTTGTATGCTAAATATAAAGCTTCAGCCAGCAGCTGATTGGCCTAGCTTAGCATTAGCTATGTTAGTGTTGGCAACATTAGTGTTGGCTAGCATTAGCAATGTTAGCATTAACTAGTGTTAGCAACATAAATGTTTGCCAGCTAGCATCAGCAATGTAAACTAATAGAGCAACTGGCAACCACTTGAGGGGGCAGATGATTCGAACAACAGTGGTTTTGTGGCATGAATGCAAATGGATGGAGAGGACATGGAATGCCACAATTAGTGGCTAAAATATCAGTAACACCTTCAAGACTGAATGCAGGGGAAAACACAAGCCCCCAGGAAGTCCGACAGACTTCAATGCATCTGTCGTAGTGGCCAAGCTGTGTAATTACGATGTCACGTGATACACTGGGACCCAAAAAGAGTATTTCCCATAAACTTACATTGTGACGGAAGTGGCTGTAAAACTGTGCATCATTTTTCGAGTGCCACAAGCAAAAATTGGGAATATCTAGATGAGCCACAAGACTAAATCATTTTATTTATCATTTTATTTCAAGTTAGCCGGGTGCAAAATCAGAAGTTTGCTGGCTCAGTCAGCAGAAGTCTCCAGTGCCCGCCCTCTTTGGGCTGGAGAAAAACGTGAAGATTTGGGTAATTTCATAGCCGGAAGTCGATCTTTGTTTGCTTCAAAATGCCACTGAGTAGCTTTGAATGGGATGAAAGCAGCTTTGCCTCCAACACTGTGTCCAGATTTTAATGTTACGTCCTTGGAAAAACAGCTTGTCGAGCACTGCCCGTAAGTAAATAAATCTGCCTACTACCATGAATTGTAGTTCGTCCTGAAAATAGGTCAGCTGTTGGCCCCTCAGTTCAGACTTCATGCTCAGCTGATTGACTTCTGGCTGCAGTTTCATATTTATTGTACACACATGTGACCTGTATCAACTTTCACATCTATCTCTTGTGTATTTCCAAATGTCAGACTATTCCTTTGAATATCTACAATATATCTACAAGTTTCATACTTTTGAAAGGAACTATCCCATATTTTAGATTTGGCGATACAGTATGTATGATAAAATCAGAAAAGCCTGATCAGACTAGGGAAGTAAAGAAAAATCATTGGTCTGGCATACTGTAAATACAGAGGCAGCTTTGTTTCACTCAGAATTTAGAGGCTGTGTCAAAATGTATACATTTTTCATTACCACAAGCTACCTATATAGCAAAATGATGAAAGCAATAATTGTATTGTACATTTACGCTGTACTGTTTTTTTTCTGATATAATTCATTACAGACAAACAGACATGAAATCATTTCAAGGCATTTCTGTTAGCATTTGTGCAAATGATTGATGACAACTTATAACAATGATTTGTATTGGCGTCATTGAACAGCTATGGAATTCATGAAGACCCCGCTCATTACTGCATATCAGTATACCACTGCTGTAAATAATCAGGAAAAGAAAAGGCTGTCATCAAATTGCTGCCAGCAATTTATTTGTCATTACTGTCTGACTTGTTCCATATGGCTCTAAAGACTTAGCAAACATAAGAAGATAAATCTTCAGAGCTGTGCGTCAGTTTACCATGCTAGACGAGTTAACAATGCCCTGAGAGCTCGAGAAAATAAAGTTTAGCAGATTGGTCTTGTTTAGCATAAATATAATCTATAAATCTAGATAAAGGGTTTTTCTTTTCAAGCCAAGAGCAAGTCACACAAGCTTCACAACAGATTTGAAATCAACACTCCAAATTGGACACAGTCAAGCGAAGAACCAGGGGACCCAATAAATCTACCACCCACATCTGACCTCCAACGTGCTCAGGCCCTCTTGAGAAGCATTCATTCACTTACTTGCCGTCAGCAAGGTTGATGGAGCGGAACAGGGGGTACTCCTCCGGGGCAGGCTTGCCATGCTGGTCCTCATACAGGAAGACGGGGCCACGGCCCACCTCCACGCCAAGCTGCTGGATGCCTTGCTGGTTGTACACGGACAGCAGGAAGGACTGGAGGCCAGCCTTGGGCTTGATGGTAAACAGGATGGAGAAGTCTTCTGGGAAGACTCCCCCTGAAGGTGGAATATGCAGCAGGCATATGTAAGTTGGTATTTAAGTTGAGACCAAATACGTAGTAAGACAATCTGGTAAACGCCAGTTTTTTGTCAGAGGTTTTACAGCATAGTTCAGCTTCAGACTCATGTAATTACACACATGGGAACTTCCCAGTACAACCACAGTATTTTAATTAAATTCAATTAAATAACTCTCGTGGGAATGTTGGGCCAGACCAGTTTTTTTCATTTCTAAGGATGTTGAGAGAAGGTTTATTGCCTACCTTCCCTTTTTTAAGTTATAGTTGACAATTTGGTAAAAATGCTTATTCTGGCTAAGAATTGGATGAAAAGGCTGTAACCACTTTCTTGTGTGTGCAGTGAACATCAGGCACCAGTACATTTAGTCCAACACATAACCAATGTAAAACCACAATTCTTCCTTTTTACACTTTGTCTTTTCTACAGATTAAACAAACGACATGTAACATGTTAATTAGTGAGCTGGCCAGCTGGTTGTTGTTACCTCTCAAGCTCTCTATGCTAAAATAAGCTAACCGGCTGCTGGCAGTAGCTTCATATTTACCATAATGGTAAGAGAAGAGTGGTATCGACCTTTTGAACTGACCCTCCAAAAAAAATGCAACATCTCCTTCCTCTCCAAAAGAAAAAGAAAATGATTTCGACATCAATTACCACGGCAAAGCCTTCACAGTGTTGAAGCGTTTGGTTCAGCCATAGTTTCAACATTTAGTTTGCAGAGATTATGAAGTCATTCACTGGTCTTTGAGGAAAAATCTGCATTAAATGTAAAGCGGAAATGGAATGCAGACTCCATTTCACCTTATGCCCCATCCTTTATAAGTCTATCTTCTGAGGATCTCTTCACAAGAGCAACTGTATTGTGAAGACGAAAATTGAATAATGGCAAGTTTATTAGCAATCTTACTTTTGCTCCTCACATTAAACCCCAGCGTCTAGACAACTGGACCAGGAGCAGTGTTTATGAAGGAAGCTGAAAGAGACCTTGGCATCCCCTGAAAGGACTCGACAGCGGTGATGTAGCCACTTTAATTTTACAAGGGCTGTAAATACTCAAACAAATGTCATATTTTTAAAACCATAATAGCTCGGTTCAATGAAAAAATAACTAATCCCAATCACATAAAAGTCCAATTATTCTGACTGAGGACATTCTGACACTCTGCTTCCAACGTCTCACCTCTCAAGCTTCATTATATTCTTCAAATTTCCGTTTCTAAAAGTGTAAGGTGTGCTCGCAGTTTGAGCCAAAAATCACAGAAGTTACGTTCTTATACCTCACACTATTTTGAACCTTTTTTTTTTTTCATTCTATGAAATCAGGCCAAATTGAAAACAACCCAGCACGTACTGAACAGACTGGGACAATTTATTTTAACAGTACTCAGTCACTAATACATCTAGACATTCATCTATACATTCACATGCCAAGTTAGTTATGACCAAGCAAGCAACTGGGGTCTCTTTCTACGTTTTTGCCAGAGTAATAACGAATTAACAGGCCTCAAATGGATGTGAATTTTATAATGCATTGTATTTGTGATTAATTTCTTACTTTAGGTTTTATATTTCAGCTGGAACTAATCAACTAAGAAGATTGGAAATTGGGAAATATCAGATTTACATATATCAACAGTTCATTGGTTTTCTACAACCCGTCAGTAATGATGCAAGTCTCGCCATCTACTTTTCATTATTCAATCTTCGGATTAGCCGATGCGTAGCAATTAGTGTAAGAAAGTAGCAAGCCAAATGGTTTTACAGTCAAATGGCAGTGAGTGTTTCTCTGAACGGCCTCCTTCGTAATAAAATAAATATGGCTCTATTACAGACAAACAGCCGGGCAGCAGACTTTTGAGTCAGGCAATGTGCATTCACTATGAAAACCTTGCTAGATTTCACTAGATGAGCCAAACACAGCAAACCCGAGTCTGCCAGCAATCAAACCCGAGAGCTTTATTGACAAGATCAGTCTACACGACATCAAAAGGAATATTTCTCTCATTGATTTGCTGTGATAAATTGTGGGTTTCCCCAAAAAATATCAAATAACATAACTTTGGTGTTGCTTTTCTTAGTCATATGTTTACTTGACATTTCATACACCATGTGCTGAGTGACTCTCATCCCCTATGGGCTCTTGTGGCCAACCGGAACGCCAGCATTCATGGGCATCTTGTTGAAAACAATTGCTAAAAGTCTGCACTGCATTGTTTGAAGACAGGTGTTTGTAGTGAAGGGTTTCATTACATTACATTACTGCATCTTTTTTGCTATTTCATTGTGAAATTGAAGAAGTTTCCATGTTGCGATTTTAAGTGGTTTCATCATCATCAGATTCATTTTCATCCAAACAATCATTTTGTTTGAGTGGGCAAAATATTTTAAGCAATGCTAGTGGCATTGTTGTGCGGATGATGAAGCGGATCTGTCAGTTTATGACCAAATATCTGCAGAACTTATGACATTCCCATCAGCCTCAGTTGTACTTTGTTTTTACATTTGTTTAGCATTGATTAGCAACTGACAACATGCTGAAATGCTAAACTAAGATGGTGGACATGATAAACATTAGACCTGCTTAACAACAGCATGTTAGCTTTATCATTGTGAGCATGTTAGCATGCTATCATTAGCAGGCTCACAAATCTGCTAGCATGACTGTAGGCTTAGTCCCATTTAGAGACTTGGTAGTTTGTTTTACAGTGAGATTGCGTAAATGTTCCTGTGTAAAAGCTGCTTTTGCAAGATTCAGTTTCCTTTAATCAAATGAACTTTCATGAAATTTGCAAAAAATAAAATTCAGATGTCAGATAAAAATGTGTATTCAAAGTTTTCAGGAAATGACAGTGGCAATAAATCTCCCAAACTGCAGTGGGCAAGTTATCCATACAAAATCGTTGCACTCACCAATATTGCAATTCAAACTTTTTTTCATATCCCTCATTTTAATTTCAAAGTCTATTACATCCAGTTCTATTTTTGATTTTTGTTACATCAACTTTCTCCTACAATTTGAGAGACAAAATGCTGATAATCTGTAAAAGGTAAAAGTGAGATTACCTGGGAAGAGCTGTTTGGTTGGAGCGCTGATCTGAGCCGTTTTTCCCACTCGGTAAGCAGTGTCAGGTTGGGAACCTCTCCGGACTGAGCAGAAGCCTGTTGTTTTCCGTACTCCTTCAGGAGAGCTCTGGAAGTCTAGAGCCTTCAGAACATCTACTGGCTCAGCTGTGGGGCAGAATGAAGAATTGATTATCGTAGCCAGCACAATTTCCAAAGCTCCAAGATGCTCAGTCTGTGTTCCCCAGTGTGGTTGTACCCTCAAACAGTTCGGTTCCCATCTGAAAAGATGTTATTATGGGTTTTGTTTTTGTATTTTTGAATTCATGTTACTTTCAAAAGCAGACTTGAAAATGTGTTTGTATTTATGTGCAGACAAATAGCTAAGAAGAATTTCCTAAACATAGAACAGCTTGTAAATGTGATGTTGTTTCACACTCGTCTCTGAAATCTCTAAGAAAAATGATCTGTCTGCTGAAAACAGGCAGGAATATAATTCACTGCTTTAATTAAACTTTACATACAATATTATATACAAATAATGAATACCGGTTACATATACATATAAATAAATGTGAAACAATTAACATGATGTATGAGATTATAGAAGAACATGCTCTTTATTGGGATGTATTATGAGTGTGCATGTTGTAAAAAACTGCATTTAAGTTTACAGTACACTGTAAGCATATTTCACCAGTTAACAGAGAACCTAATAGAGGCTGGCATTTTGATGATAAGTCAACATTACGCCCCCCTTGCCTGTGCAGTAACCGTTGGGTAAATCTGTCAGTTCGAGCAGTTGTTCGTTTACGAGCTACCTTGGCAGAGGAGCAGTAAAAATGTTAGGGAACCATTCAGCAGACATAATTGGGCCCCCTCCTCGCCTCCACTGTTACCCCCACAGCCAAAAGCCACAGCATCTATGTGCTGATAAAACTCATTGCTGTTGATCACTGGGGTCTTTGGAATAAGGAGAGCGCAGAGGGGGGGCGGCTTTACGGGCTTCTCGACATTACAAGAGTCTTTTCTATCAATGGACTGAATGGACAGAGTTAAACTACTGTACAGTGCATCCATAATCACCGCTTCTCATTTCTTCTACCTTCTACAATTCTCTGACTCGACCTACATTCCTGAGACTTTTACTCTCTACTCTCAGTGTCTTTCTTTGCCCTGTTTTGTATCTGCTTTTCTCTTAAACCCTTCCTTGCCATTCCCCAAGGCTCCCTCATCAGTTACAGTGTGATTATTAGGAAGCCTAATAGGGCATGCTTTTAGAGTATGTATAAACAGGAGTGTTGACGCACGGCAATGTGTCATTCCTGATTTAATGCACGACTGCCTGAGGCCGTATTGGCCTTGTATATATGCGTTAAGTGCGTTTACAAGTTTTGGGGAGATCTACTGCATATGTGAGAAAAGTCGTATAAAGCCTTTTGTGAAGGCTGCATTTAATCTGATAAATTGCCTCCAGTAATGTCACTCAGTAGTCCAGGTGCATTGTGGGTAATGTAGGCAGCAGGCACCAGGCACATGAAATTAAAAATGACGATGTCTCTGCTTCTACTCTATTGCTTTGTTTTCAAACTCTCCAGTGTGGCGGCAGTTTATGAGATTAGCTACAACTTCCTTACAGTATCACAACGATGCTATCCATCTCTGTAGAAATGATAAATGTAAAGTGTTTATTATGGGCAAACTGATGCTGAATTTTTTTTAGGCTGATATTGATATTTGAGAGTTTTAGAATGTTCAAAAATCAAATAACAGTGTATCCGCCAATCATTTTTTAGCGTAAAACACGTCCAGTTGTATACGATACAGCACTTAGAACTTCGACCACGTGTCGATGATGTCCCGGTATTCCTTACGCTGGTATTCCACATGGTCAAATATAATAGGCTAGATTATTTTGTCAACAGTGATATTATGTCCTTTTGGGAGTCATTAGCAATTGAACTGTTTGGTAATTTAGGTCTGTTGATGTACCTAACAGCTCAAATGTATCTATACCATAAAGTCAGTAAGCTAATATCAGCCAATATATCATCCTTGCCAATTCATCGGTCTAGCTCTAGTGTGTAAAAGGCAGCCTTTATGCATTTCAGACCCTTAGTGTTTGTGTAACTTTCGCTGAACACCAGCCACTGTGGCCAGAAGTCACGACCCCAGGATAATCGAGTAGAGAACAAATATGATGACAGAGGTGACTCATTAATGATACAGCACCTCTATGTTAAGGTTGGAAACATTAGCCATTATAAGCTACTGGTCATACCAGATCAAATGAGGCTACAGCAGCAGAACGCTTGAGTTGGAGAAGCAAGCAGGGGGCTTTCTCAATGCTTATGAATTCCAGCCCCCCCCACGACCATGCAAAGGATAAGCGGTTATGGATAATTGAGGATGGATTTGTGATTTGACTTCTTTCAAAACTGACCTAAACTCACTTTTAATCATGAATAAAACTGTGATTAATCACTTCTTATCCATGTTTTTTTTTAATCAAAGATGATGTTTTGATCTTTAATAACGCTGCCATTTACTCTAAAAAAAGAAAATGCAGATCAAACACTTTCTCACGATAACTATTTGAACATTCGCCGCCTTGTAGTTTAATGACATTTACCACATGGAATAACATCTCTATACTTTTGTACAGTATTTCAGCAAACTAAAAACAAAGACTTTAAGCCGCACATTAATACTACCGATGTATTGGCTTGAAGAAAAATGTAGTATTACGACAAAAAAGGGTAATATTAATAGCTAACAGAGGTCCAATGCAGAAAAAAAAGGAATAAAAGTAACATCTCTGCGCCAAACCAAACTCGGTGCGACCCAGCTATTAAAACGCTACTTGTTTAACTGTTACCAGAAACCACAGCAGAAGAAAAAATGGCCCAATCGTATCCAGACATCACGTGACTCATTTGTCTCGTGTCTTTGCAAGTCAAGATACAGGATGTATCCTCAATGAAAGGCCCAGTGATGATAAACAAAAGTCTAAATGGTCAGCTGGTGGATAAAGCCTTTAAGGAATGGCAGATAACAGGCTTAATGTGAA
>OMLP01044135.1:30484-64959 GCA_900302685.1 Spondyliosoma cantharus
TGCCATCCCTGAAAAAAAAAAAAAAAAAAAAAAAAAATTGAGATCCTTGTGTTTGATATTGGTTTAAAAACACTGTGGGAAAATGATTTCAAAGGATCAGACAGACAGCTTCCTTGAAATTCACATCACAGGAAATCTCCTCATCTGCCTTATAATACTACATAAAACTGCGCGAAGCAGGAAGAGGATTTTGTGCAGAGAGATGGGTGCTGAGAATATTATTTAAAGGAATAAGATGTAAAGATAGTGTGTTAAACCCTTGATCCTGATCAATGGAAGCATCAAATGTTCCTTCTTTTGAGTACTTTTATGGCTCATTTTAACATCAGTCTATTGTGAAATTATTCTAATTGTATTCTAAAAACACGCGGCTGTTTACACTTTCTCCAAGTCATGTGGCACGTGAAGCCAGGAAGCGCTGATTGTGCAGTTCCTGTTCGGTTTTAGTGACCGGGAGGGGGGGGTCTGATGGGTGGAGCTACAAGTCCACACATGCTGAACCCATTATGGCACCGGCACCACTCCCTGTACCCCCCTAACTAAAACATACATGAGACTAAAAATGAGAAGGCCCCATCCCCGTAGCTACTTCTCCTGTGACCAGAAAAATAACAGCTTGAGTGGTGAATCCAACTCTCTTGATTTGACCGCAAGCTCGGGGATCGCGTCTAGAGTTTTAGCTCGTCTGAGATTCTGCAGATCTGCTCCTTACGTGATGGAAAGGACTGGAGTTGTTTATGCCAACATGGGTCCTGATCACCTGAGGTTCATGACTTGAATCTCTTAAGAGTGTAGGCGGCAAGCAAGCAGCAGTTCTTTGAAACAAAAACAGATTAAAAAAAAAAGGACTTCTGATGGAGAAGAAGATGCTTTATGACAGACTCTGCACAAAAGCATTTTAACAGACACAGGGTTTGTTCTTCGCTTAAAGCTACCAGACCAACTCCTGACTCGCTCACAGTCAGAATAAAATACAAATGTGAGGTACCCAACGCCAAGTTTTAAACCTCACACCAAATGCCTCATAAAAAAGAAAATAGTCTGTGGCTCTTCTGAATATTGTCCCAAGTACAGAGCTACTGGTTTTTGAAAAAAAAAAAAGGGGGAAAAAAGAAAGCTTGGACTAAAGGTCTCTTTGTGAGTTTCAGAATGCCTTTCTGCGTTACTGCATACCTCAAGGCCTCATATATTCCAGATGTGCTGAATTGGCCAGGAACCCCCACCTCCCCATACCCGCACCCCGACTCTTCAGCCCCTTTCCTTCCACAACCATTGCTTCACAGAAGCCCTGAAAAACAGGCAGTATGCCAAAACCATTAAAGACCTCAAATGAATAGGCATAGCATCTTGAAAGCGATTCAGCGCTATATAAGTTTGAGATGGTGTGCTATACCCTCAACGCATCTCAAAAAAAAAAAAAAGACAAAAAGACTCCCATCCTTTTAAAAAGGAATAAACCATATTCTAATGATAAGGATGAAAACCACAAGACATAGAAGACAGCTCTCTCGTGTTGAAGGTACCAGACTAGCCACAGTCCCAGTCAGAGGGGTAATTTGTCAGTCTCTCTGATTTTTAATGACACATCTTCCTGGCTGCTGTCGGGGACTTGATATACTATCTGCCATGTTAACAAGCAACAAACATGACAAAGGAGTGTGATTTTCCCCGAGGCGGTGAGGCATGTAGTGACAGGAGAAACCTGTTAAAATCATCACAGCAATTTCTCCAGCAGACCCTCACGCATTAAAATACCATTTTCAGCCGTATAGGAAAACTTTCCAGAGCTCGAAGTCTCGTAACACATCAGAGCCATACAGCCTGATGTTTAAGTTTAGACTTATGATTAACTTTTAAGTCCGTGACATTCTGGCTTAATGTCTCTGTGGCCCCGCGGTCGCGCAGCAGCATCTTTTCTGTGTCACTGCCATCTACTGAGAGCTGGCAGCATAGGCAGCAATTAAAGTACATTGGAGAGCCTGTAAATGTTTGCTAGCAGATCGTGCAATTATGGTTAGTTTAAATATCAGTCAGAGTGAAGAAAGATGGCAATGGGCAAGTCGTGCCACTGTGGTATTTGCTTTCATGATCGTTGGATTTTCTCTGCAATTTGGCCCTCCGCTGAGAAATTTCTGTACGTATGATTGGGCTTGTACAGTCATAATAATGGATGGTGATGGTTCGAACTGGGTGGGACTTAAGACAGGAAATGTCTAGACAGGAAGCAATATATTACACAAATTACCAACTATTATATATCAGCCTTTGATTCAAATGTTGATAAAGTCATAAAAATGTAAACTTTTTCAGTAACTTTATTCCTGTCAGTATCATGAGTCTAATATTATAAGGAAAGCATTTAAAGGGTTGCAAAATAACTGATCTGATGTCAAAACCACAAATATTATATAGCATCATGCATCCAAGCACAACTTCTACAAATTGACCCTGGTTGAAGCTGCAGTACAGTACTGACGTCTCTGTGACTTCAGAGACAAAGGAGATATACAGAAGTGGTTAATGTGACCCACATATGTGCTTTTAAAGCAAAGAGAAACACTCCAGATTTTTTTTTTCTTCTTTTTTCCATCGACGCCCCTTCTTGGACTTAGAGGGAGCCCAGATAATGTGGAAAGACGGTGATCCTTCAGGCCAGAATATGAATTTCACTTCCAGAATTCCACAATGTTGTGCCCAGTGAATTATATAAACTCCCATAATATTTATAACAAAACCTTAAAAAGTTAAAGTTACACTGTGCTTACTGTGTTACTATAAACTCTGCTGACAGCTGTCAGACTGTGACATGAGTCAGGCAAATGAGGGCTAATTAGTCAGACTAAGGAACATTTTGAGCTAATTTTATGCCTTTTGTGAATTTTATTTAGCCATTGGGCTCTTACTGAAGTTTTAACTCAATGTTTTATATGGGGGCTGCTAGTTAGATCACCAAATGTCGTGCGTAAAAGGTGTGCGTAAAACCAAAGTGTGTCTAAAATTAAACAGTGTAAGTTCAAATTAGAGCTGTATATGCACCGCTAATAAGCGGCATAGTTGCTCACTGGTCATTTTGGGGGCACACCTTTTACCACCCAGGTGTTAGTGCCAAGAATAAATCAACACAGTAAGCCTCTCCTCGCTGACCACACCTGGATGGCAGACTTTGCCTCGAGGAAACTGAGAGAGAGAGAGAGAGAGAGAGAGAGAGAGAGCTGCATCTCCGTCGGGTTGTGCCAAGAATAATTTCACATCGAAATGAATCCGACGCGAAATTGGACGCAGGGAAACTTTGTGGGCAGCCTCTGTAGTTACGGTTTAAGGTAAGTTTCAAACGGTAACACTTTTAAAGTCATCAACAAAAACTTGGATACACCGCTGCGATGACACACTTAAGCCCTTTAAAAGTTAGTGGGAACATGGATGCAGGTGCAGTCATATGATAATTGGCTTAATTGGGGGGTCACTCAACAGTAAACTTTAAAAGAAATCATCACGAGATAAATTACCTGGAATATAAACACAAGCATACACAGCACGTGCCACCATCATCTGTTCTATTGGATAAGGTGGGTAGCAATTACAAAGTTTGGCAGACTGATGGTAATGGTGACTTATCTATGGCCGGGCTCTGGTTACCACCTCAGCCTACTGTCGCTCTGTGCTGGTCTCCAGCCTACAGGACGCTCTCGAGCTGTCCGGGATGCCCTTGTCTTGGCACAGTGACCGCGTCGTCTAGGAACGGCTTCTTACCTGCTCTGACACTGGCAGCTTGTAGAAGTAAAATTACTGTGACCGCGGCGGTTAGCGTCGAATCCCATAGCCACCTTTTCGTTTTCCACCTGGTGGTCCACCTTTGCATCTCCATGGTGAGCGCCCGCGGCTGTACTGAAAAGACGGGCGACTTTAAAAAAAAAAAAAAAAAAATTCAAACTCGGTCCCTTCCACAGTCCAACAAAAATGTGCTTATACTACAGCGCCATGTGTGTGAGTATAAGGATGCCTTTCACAGCCAGACTGGGCCCTTCAGGTCCGCTCCACCTCAAGCCCAGCTCTCAGACTGATGGTAAAGGGGCTCTCATGAAAAAAAAAGACAGCGCAAGGCACTCTGTTCCCCGGGAGTTGCGCACCGTCAGGAGGCTGGGCCAACGCCGGAACACTGAACCTGAACCGACTGTGAGATACTGACACTTGAAAATCCTCCGTTCATCAAATCACTAGCCGGGAAAGTTGTCTCGGGACCCGCCCCCTGAGCTTTGGAAGACGTCTGAGCAGCATCAAGCGAAGCATCACTGCACCCCGATGCAGCCTAATGACAGGGCTCACTGCCGTCTCCCTGACAGATATTAGAAGCGCTCTTAAAAAAAAAAACTTTTCTTTCACTTCAGGTCGAAGATTTAAAAGGAAAATAACACACCAGATGCAGGATATTAGCTGAACCTTCCCATAAAGATGTAAGATTGTGAGAAAGAGCGTGAAGAAGCAGGAGTGAAGGAATTACAGTAAATGCAAATGAAGCGGTGGGGTGGAGCTGTTATTTCAGACGTTTCCTGAAAGAATGTGAAAAGAGCTTGAATAGCATCTGCACTGGCCAACGGCTAATATAAAAGCCTCAGTGGCCAAGATTAAATGTTTTCCAGACTTTAGGAGTTTCCTCAAGGAGGCCTTAGACTATTTTTTTTTTTTTTTTTGGACAGCAGGGCTCCTGAGGCCTGAAATTAATTAATGGTTAAAGATGGCTGGAACAATGAATGGAAGCACAGGTGGTAGCTATAGAGTCCTTCCCCTCGATTTTGGTTTTTCCTCGTGCGTTGATGAGAAGACCACTATCACACAAACACAAACCACATTTCGGAAAAATTGTCAGCGTTTATGTGTTTTTATCGCAAGACAGAAATTGGGACCACAGGTTTAGCAGATAATAAGTATGCTGACGTCAGGATTCGGTTGAGCGCCACGCAGGTGTGGCAAATTAAAAAACAATTGTTTGGATAATGTAGCTACAATAGGGATTAAGGATTCAGGATACAGACAAATGGATACTTGGACTCCCTTTCAAAATAAGGTCAAACCCTGTTGTGTGAGTGGGCGACGTGTGGCTTTGATTAGTCGTTCGACTCCAGGGTACACACAGCTAGCGGTCTGATTTATAAGGGTCATTCAAATTTTTAAACATTTATTTAACCAGGGTAATTTGCTGAGCATTTTTATGTTTCAACTCATCTGGTTGCTGTAAAACACACAGTTCTTCTACTCTGCTGGATAAGAGAAGCTAACATGCCGATGAGCACTTTGGCCGCATGAACTTCCCAGCTGATTGGGGGTGTGTTTTCAGTTTTATAGCCGACGGCTATCTCTGAAGCTGACACTAACGAAACTAAAAACTGCATGATGAAGACAATCGTACAATATCAGTGGGTTAAACAAGAGTCTAGAGCCACTCTGTCTGCTCTGTGAGGCTGCACCATGGATATACAATGAGAAACGGATACAGGCTCATTAAGCCAAAAAAAAGTTTGCCTCCACAGGTAAAATTACTAAAATCTTCCACATAGCTTCCATATTGTTGGGCTGAGTGTACACACCAGAGACTTCAGCCAGCTTCTGAACAGGCTACTGCTCTTCGAGGCTTCCCAACTGTTATCCGACCAAATGTATGAAATTCTGATGGTGAAGCATGTCATTTCATAGAAGTTAAAACCACCCAACACCCAGCAACCAACACTTGTGGGCCTCTGTGCATCACCTGATGTTGTTACTACATGGTTTGGCCACCGAGTCAATTTGACTTTAAAGCCAGGCACCTTTGGGCTGTTCTGATATCCAGTGGTGCCTCATCACACTAACAATGCTAACAAGCTGATCATGTGGCGCTAGAGGCTTCCTCCTCTGAGGAACATAAAAGTCTGCACAAAATCTAATCATTGCGATATTAGAGTCCGGACCAAAATGTTGGAAATACTGAGATTTCAGCATTTCCTCACTAGAGTGTCAGTAAAAATGCAGAACAAGACGAACATACAGCATCAGTTGATTGAAAATTTGACAGGTGGTGTTCAAAATGTTGTGGATAGTATCAAAAAGTAGTGCTGAATAGAACCGCCAGATATGACAACAGCATCCTCTATGTTAGCCTTATTGGATGCACCTACAGTCTGTCCCTGGATACGTCCAGGGAAAAACCCTTAATTGTGAACAGGTTACATCAGAGGAAGTGAGTGGGCTCCTCTGGCTACTGTGGCCTTTAACAGATTATTCATCTTCACAAGAACCCTGTTTGAAATGTACAGGAAATGTCTTCCAACACACAGTGTGAGGCTATGAATCAGGCTCCCACTACCTGTGAATGACTTCTCAACTGTTCACGCTATTGATTGTACGACAGAGCCCAATGAAAAATCCCCATTGTACATCACCAGATCATTAGTATTTTAAAGGAAAAGTCCATCTCTGAAACCAACTTTGGCCCCACTTGCTGACAGCTGTTTGAATATGGCACCATACTTTGGTGTTAAAAACTGGAAATGCGTCGAAAACTCACAATCTCTTTTGTTTAATACAGTATGTGTGCTCTTAAGACCCACACTAACACCAGCACCACAGTCAATTATTTCATCTTTTTGCAGTAAATGGGTTAAATGTGTGAAACTATCAGCCTTTTAAGCTGTTCGCAAGCATCCCCTCTCACTGAAACCATCTTGTTTAACACGAACCAGCTGAAAGAATAATAACTCTTGAAATGTAAGTGTGTGTGTTAGAGGTCTGTTTGCCCATGAATCCATTTATTTCAATGTTTTTGTTTGTTTTCAGGATGTTGTTTTGATGGATGAGTTTCGCCACATATTCACACCACACACACAAGGGATGGATTAAAACAACTTGCGCTTCGAATCAAAGTACTTTTAAATGTAGAGCGACATTTATACATGCAAAAACTGAGAACTCTGCGATGTCGAGGCTGTGTTGTATTGTGCTTTGTTGCCACAACTGTACAAGCATTGTGTACTAAATCTCTCTTTAATTCTCTCTCTCTTATTCCCCTCACCAGTCTCATCTCAGCAGCTTTGGACCACCACATATTTGGCTGTGTTAGCAAATTTTTCATCCCACTAATTGTTGATCATAAGATAGGTCAGCCCATTTCAACAGAGATTTTGCTGCTAGCATGTTACAGCCAGGTGTAGCTTGGCATGATGTCACTGTTCCGAGTTGCATACAAAGCGTGTGCAAACTTTGACTGCACTGTTTTGTTTGTAGTTAGCACGTACTGTTACATTATTGTGTACAAGCGTAGAGGGTCTTTTGGGGAAGCTAAAAAAAGTATTGGTATTTGCTAATGTATGCGAGGCTTGTGTTTAAACGTGCAATATTTAAGAGTTTTGCTTTAAAATATTCAAACTTTAACCACAAATGATCAACAGAATGTGAAGAAATAACAGTTTTGATGTTATGAGTTGTGTACCATCGACATCTCCTGAAGTTAGCATGCTAACTACCTAGCCTCGGCAGTCCAACCCCTGTGCTGGTGGTGTTAACACCAGTGTGTCCCTCCCCCAGTCAGGGTAGACTAGATAGCCTCACCTGCCACTATGAGTCAATATGTTAGGTGGGATAAAATGAGCTGTGACTAATTTTGTGTTGTTGAGCAGTCTCAACTGTTTACATTATTTCTCTATGACTCCCTGCGATGACCTTGTGCTCACTCAGCAGTAAAAACACAACTCTTGAAAGCAGCCTAGCTGTGCACATTGGTTTTCTGGCAGATGGTTGGCCTTTTTTTTCTTTGTCATTTTGTTTCAAGTTCTTTGGCAGAAAATGTTAGAACCTCTTGTTCGTGTTGCCTCCAAGGACTGTGGCGCAAAATGTTTGGTTTAGCTTGTCGAGCCCTCCTCTGCTGGCAGTAGGAATCTGTACAAGTGAAACTAAAGTCCGCAGTTTTTCTTTCAAACACAACTTGGACAGCTGACGAGATGTGCTTGCAGCCAGTGGCTCCTTATAGATTCTTGTTTCTGGGACAGTCTACAATTTTCAAGAAGACTTGTCTTTAAAAGCTGCCCTCTTTGTAGTTGAAAGCGTATGATTACAACTGATGCATTTACTGCCAATGTGTACCAAGAAGACATTGTATAATTATTCTATAATAAGTCCTTACTCCTTACATGGTTCAGCCCAGAGCAGCTATAAAAACAAAAATGTCTTGAAAATGTTGCCCAGAGGCAGTTTTTTTTCTATTGGAAGCAGCTTTTAATCTAAATGCTTTCAAGTTTCAGAATAAAATTCTTCTGCTGCTTTCCAGAAACAGTAGACGGACACGCCTCTGCAGAATTACAGTTGCTTGAGTCTTGGCATTTTCCTTTCAGAATAAACGTTCCCTCTAGACTGTTTTCATGTAAGTCTGTACATTTATTGTGGTTTGTGATAGGTATAGAAAATCTTCTAACTGAATGTACAGCAGCATTTTCTCATGGCACTCATTCTAAAACATCACAATGACTTTCTCCACTTGCTTCCTCTGCACAGCAGCCAGCAACCCTGAGCATATACAGAAGGCGCTAAAAGGGACTTCACCTAGATAACAGAGATTCCTTGAATACATTTCTCTAGTTGCATGATTGCTCCCTTCATCAGCAAACTGCTGCAGTAAGAACAGAGTTTCAATCGGTTGCTCAGAATTCAGACGTCCTCTACAAGATCACAAGTAGATGTAACCTCAAGAGATCCTCGCTACTATGAATTATCCAAATAGAGGGCCGTGTGTGGCTGGTTGGGGGTGCCGAGAGATGGATACTAGACGCTACAGACCACATAAATACTGAGTGGAATGTGTGTTTGTCTGGGCATGATTATAATAGGGGCATGTGGTACCCAGACAGCCTCACCTAGAAGGAGTTTGCTAGAATGTGGGAAGGTGCGCTTTCGCTTTCCAAATTCTGTTAGGTCACCTAGTTTATGCTGCAAAGTCATTGCTTGCCATACTCCAGACAGAGGAGAAAAGAAACCGCCAACACAACAACAGAGGAGTTACTGGCACCTTTGTTAATCATAAAATAAACAGATGAAGAACAGACAAATTCATTGAAGAGTGACTGACCTTTACATGCGATATAATTCCAACACTAAGCAAGTTAGACATATTTAAAACAGAATTTTCAAATGCAGGTTTCCTTTCTACACAGTATGCACATTTTTATGCTTACAGTAATAGAAGTTTGTGTACATGACTGCAACTTAAGGTATGAATCTATTGAACAATTAGAGAAATAATAACAAGACTAAGATTTTACAGTCCTGCTAGTTGTGACTCCTATTGGGGAGCACCAGCAACACGCAAGACCTTTGTCATGGTTAAAGTTGTGAAACGGTAGCAGTTTGATTAGGTTTATGCACTAAAAGTACTTGGTTAGAAAAATATCGCGATTTTGTCATGACGTGACATAAGATAAGTACGCTACATAAGTAAAAAGTCAAGTTGATTTCGGACACAAACAGCGGTTTCCTGGATGAGAGTCATCGGAGTGTGTTTGATCCATCCATCAGCATCAAACTCCTCTATATTTGGACTTGGTCACTCTTCTCTTCACTCTACATCACCTAATTTCTTCCTTTTCTCTCATCATCACTATGGTCATGACAGATATTACATAACTGATGTTGCGTGAGCGATGCCGTTGCACCGTCACGTAACGTGAGTTACCGCATGGAACTGAATGTTGAATGATCTTTTTTAAACACATCGTATGATCTTCTCCTAACCTTAATCAAGTAGTTGTTGTGCCTAAACCTAATCAAACTGAAACCGTTAATATAATAATGATGATGTTGTTACAGTCCAACAGTCATGATATGTCATGATATGTGAATTGTTTGTGAGTAGGCTTTTTTTTTAAAAGATCATACATATTATGTATTATTCCTGTTTTTTCATTATGAAAGTCTATACGGATGTTGCATATTACGTATTATTGTGATTGTATTAACTTGACCGCGGAGCCCTTCATGTGCAAAACTGTCACTAGGGGGTAGGTGGAGCATCATAGTTTAAAGCTTAAGTTCACTTTATTTTAGCGGAATGAAAACATTTTGTAACGTGTTCATCATCTTTGTCAAGTGTGTGCACATACACTCAGAATGACTGTAGTGTCACTTCTGCAGCTGTTTGTTCGTACACAAAAGTATATTCAAAGTTTTACCCCTTGATGAGAGAAAAAATGTAAGGAAAAGTTATTACAATCCAGTCTAACAGGGCGTGAATGCTTGTACCAAATTTCATCCCAAACCATCCAATAGCTATTGAGTCATTCACTAAAACCCCAAATGTCAATCTCATGATTTCACAAGGGGAAAAAGTCAGGGCACAAACCAAGTCAGCAGGATTCATCCTCTGGGGACCATGCAAATCTGTGTTAAATGTCAAGACTGTATGGATGCAATAGCTGTTGAGATATTGCAGTTGGATCAAAAGAGGTGGACCATTGCCATTCCTGGAGCCAAGCCGCTAGCGTTGGAAACATAAACAGATTAAGAGTTACTACACTAGATCTGGGTGTTACAAACAGCTAAAGAGAGAACAAACGCTGTACACATTAGCTGAAATAATAAACTGAGAGCTGAGAATGTATAAACCAAACTTGACAAGAGCAAGCTGCATGGTGAAAGGTGCAATTTCTTGATAGCTGGATGGGGGGTTGGTCTTTTAAGGTAAAAAGAGAGAGATCAGATATCACCTTGCTTAACCTCCAACTGTACCAGGAGGAGGGACGTGGATAATAAGAGGCCATCCTATTTTCATGTTTCTTGTCAGGTCTGTCTGATGAATGCTTTTCCTCTCAGCAGTGAACTGAGTGTTATGGTGAGTTAAGTGGAGAGGTCTGCGATAATCCAAACATGCCCCAAGCATCTCGTATTTCATGAGCCAAAGTCTCCCTGAGCCCTGTCTCCAGCCGTCAGCAGTAAAAACTGATAGCGGAGAGAGAGACTGACTGACACTGAAGGAGGAGGCTTGCAAAAACAGCTAGGCACAGACAGAGCAAATCGATAAATTGTGTTCTGTTATCATCCTTTTTGGGGATGGGTAAACCCAGTTTACATACCAACTCTTGGTGAGCCTGAAAAACAAATAAGTCAGATAAAGTTGAAAAGAGACCGGAAAGATACAACAAAAGATGAGAGAGAGGAGAACAGACAAAGCAGAGAACTTGGCAGATGAAGACACATGGCTTGTGCACTCTGAAGACACTTGAACTCATGAACCTTACTGGAGTTACAGGCAATGAATGTTCCTCATTACTCTGGTTTGTTGTGGTCAGCATAAATCTCTGAGTCATCTTTGATGCTCTGCATCAAAATGTGTAATTTTTTTGGATTCTGTTTCGCTCTGACATTTGTACAATAGCAAGGAGACTATTGTCACAAACAATCTTGTGTGCGGATGACGATCAATCAATAAAGGGTGATGGCGTCTGGAAATTGATCAACATTCGAGTTAGTAAACAGTAAATCATAAAATCTGTGAAATCATCCCGAGTGAATGCAGCTCAGCAATGTTCAGTGTTCCATATAGCTGAAATTGATGTGTAATTCTTACATTCAATCAGATACCTACAACTAATAATAATCATTACTTATTATTACATATAACTTTATCGATCTGTTCTTGTTTTGGGTATTATGACCTGCAGATTTTTTGTATGGATCAATCTCACAGTTCTCAACAACACATAGACTGCAACTATAGTTAGCAACTAACTTATCAAGGTTAACAGTTAGCTGGCGAAGTTAACTGCTTACTGAATAACTGATAACTGAAGTGAAGTCAAACACTTAAGAGACTCAGATCATTTTCCAGTTGTTTGTCTCAGACTGCATTCATGTGCTACTCTTAAGGTCTCACTTCCCGAGTTCGAAAGTCTTTCTTCCGACTTCATCGTGTTCATGTGCGTCAAGTCGTAATGTGGGAACAACATGAACGATGTTTTGCATTTTAACGCTCAGAGCATTTAAACAATATATTGAGAGGTGTTTTCTGGTACACCAACATTGTCTTCACATTTCCAAGTTGTTGCTTCAATTTAAGGGGGCCATCCAATGAATTTTTCCCAGTCGTTAATACATTTCACCGACTTTTGTATAAAGATGGAGCACATGACAGCTCTCCTCTTGATTGCCCCCTGATGGCTGGCTGGAGTTTAAGTCATAAATCCCACCCACTCCCTTTTAGCAGTACACATCCAATATTGTTTTTTTTTTACAAGATAGCTTGTGCCATTTTAATTTATCATTACTACGCTGATGTATTTGTTAAAAAAATGGGGATGAACTGTCAAGACTGCATTCGATCAAGTCAGGTAGTTGTATGGTTGGGACCTGGATACTGTGGCTCCATCGCCCAATCAATACTGCGCCGACTTTTGCTCAAAACGATTGCAGAAAATGTCCTGTAAAGTTTTTCAAGGTTGGTGAAGATGAGAAGGTTTTTCTTTCCACTGTTTTTCTGAGAACTGTCCAGATACTTCAGGCAGGGGTGAGAGTTTATTCCCGAGTTAAAGCTTTTCTTACAGTTTAGCGACTAAGCAAATGTCTGCTGGCTAACTTTTTATTGCAACAGGTATATTCCTTCTGACATCTTAATGAGTGGGTATGCAAGCAGGGTTTCCAGTCATAAAAATAGTCACTGGGGAAACTCCTTTTCCAACCAGCCATACCCTTATAAGATAACAGATTCACACAAATGTATATAGGCATATTTACTGAGCCCAGCTGTGTGCTGTGCTGCTTTTCAGTATTTGGGCTAATTTCAGCTTGTTTTAAGCCGTCCTGGAAGCTGTTTGACCACATACTGTTATGAGCCAGTAACAATTTGAGTTCCAGGTGAAATCAGGCTGAAAACCTGCCTTGGCTTGTCATTCTCATGAATGGATAGCCTTGATTTTTATTGTATGAATAAATGAGGGGAAGGTATGATGCAAGTGAATGAAACCAAGAGTACAAATGCAGCTTTAACTCGTAAATCAAGCATCTGAATATCAGCTAACATCAGCTCAGCTGGCACAATGTGGACCATTTATCAAGCAGTTGGAGGATTTTTAAACTGTAAGTCAAGACATGGTTTGCTCCAAATGAAGACAAGAGAAAAAGCACTAATTATAACTAGATGACAAGTTGTTGAGAAATTATTAATAGGGGGCTTTATTGTTATTGTTTACTCACTCATCCTGCTGGCATTGAAAACCTGACCGAGCTGTTACTCGGTTCACCACTTGGTTCCAGACCGATAAAACTAAAAAACTACTGGATGGATTGCCAATGATGTTTGCATAGATATCCTTTGTAACCGGAGGATATTCCAATTGACTCGCCCTCTGATGCTATCCGCAGGTATAAATTGTTACTCATCCAGTAAAATGACTCAACATCTCCTGGATGGATTGCCATAACACTTTCGACAAACATTCATGGTTCCCAGATGTTGAACCCTGACCTCAGAGATCCCCTGACTTGTCAGCCTTTGACACCAAGAGATTGGCATGTGGTTTGTTGTCATTGTGGATTGAAAAGGCTCAACAGCTATGAGATACCTAGCCAATAAAACAGACACAGACTTACATGTTCTCCATGGGATTAATTGTAATAACTGTATAACTGGCATGGCTGTAGACTATTAGTAAATTTCATTTACTTAACACATTGCATAATCATTATTATGATCACACTTTTGTGGCTGTGGAAATCTTCCAAACGATATTTGGACAAGAAGGTGGAGCTTGGGGGTATATACACTAATTGGATCAGACTGAGAACTAGTGGACACATCTTGGTAGAGATTTGTCATACCACATGGTAGCCACACCCTGCCTCATTGTCTAATTTACTCTAAATGGGACCATAATTTACCAAATGATCATCATGCTGAATTGAAAAAGACTTGAAACTAGAGATTGTGACCATAATACTGACTGGAAACTGTTCACCGAGTTAATAAATCAAGTGTGAAGTTGTGTCATGGAATCGGACATCTTTTTGAAACCAGTGGAGTTGCCCGCCTGCTGGTCAATAGAAATAATACAGGCATTATCCCACTTTTCAGACTGGGAAGCGCAGTCCATATTTTATAAAAACAGTGGCCCAAATGCACGTTGAAAAGAAGTCGAATAAGAATAAATGTGGGTCATGAGGAAGGCCAAGGATTGGAGCTGGTATTTAAATAAGTCCTTGAAGAGTCAAGCATTTAAATTGTGATTTGGATTCCCCAGACTACATGTTTTCCTGCTTAGTCACATCTTGAAGAAATGTCAAACGTTACAAGTTTAAGGAAAATGTTGCAGATGACGGAAAATGATACTTGCGCTTTTTATGATTCGTGGTCAAAACTGCTCTTACAATCTTGCTGTTGCTCCAATTTATTCGTTTAATCCTTGTTTATTTGTAATGTTTTACACATGAGTATGCATGACTGATAAAATATATCATATAATCTGATGAAAATGATAAAATGCTCTGCGATTGAGACAAAAGATTGAGATATGTCGCAGTGGAGATTGATTGCACTGAACGAGGTTTGTGGCCAACAGACAATGTCACCGTACCTCAAAGCGAAAAGTGGCTACAATACAAACCACATTGATTCCTTGATTACGCCTGTGTGTGCTCCCATGGAAGACCAAAAAGACACAACTGTGGCTTGAGATATGGAAAAACAGATGAAGTAGATTATAGAGTACTGCACTCATATCACCCAAATCACTGAGAATATGAATGGGCCATTTTGTTCCACTTGCAATGAGGCCCTGACTGTGTCTTCTATTGATGGCACTGTAACAATGCTTTGCTTGAATAAAGTACCATAAAATTTGGTCGATGAGTAATTTTGGTAGATGGCCTGCACTGACCTGATTCGTCTTTGTGGCCAGGAGCTTTCATACATTCCCTCCGTTCTGTTGCCAGCATTTTAGCTGACAGTTACAGGGGAAAAGGTAGGAGCAGTAGCCGCGGTAGCTGACTGTTCCATGTTCATCACCTCCCACAGTGTATGGATTGGGTGGTTTCCAACATGGTGGTTTTGGGTTACAGTAACCTCCAGCTGGACGGAGCGTTGTTTCCACGGTGCTGGGAAGCTGCGGTGCCTATGTGTCCCTCCGCAAGCTTCTGCAACAAGCCAATCAAAAGCCATCACTCTTAAAAGCAACACTACTGGGGTGGAAAAGTAGTGGAAAAAGGGTTTTTATACGTTTATTTTTGTATGTTTTAGTCTGTTATTTTTTTGTCTGTATTTGTTTTAATTTTAGGAAATTGGCACTGTTAAAAATATGTCAAAAACGTCAACTATGTTCACAACCCCTTCGTTAACATTGTCTGTGTGCCATTTGGTGCTGGGTAATGAAACTCAACAGTAAAACTGCTCAAGCTTTTGTGGCCGTAAAAAAAATCATTGATGCATGTTGTTGAAAACAATACTGATGAGGGTGGTGAGGGTCAATCAAAACAATGATCTTAAAGATGCTAAAAGGGAAACTGCAGAATTGGCTTATACTTCTATGTGGGTTCATCACTTCCAACAACACCTTTCATACATAAATAATCATGTGCTCCATTGTTACTACTAATACTACTCATACTAATACTACTAATACTGATTATCAATGATTTAGAGAAATTTATTTATAACTCCATTTCAACCCATTGGCTACTGTACCTTCTAAATTCTGCTCTTGATAAAAGTGATTGGCACCAACCAGAAGTCTTTTTTCCAGGTCCAACATCTGGCTGTCAAAGAATGCCAAATCGTGGCTATAAAGGAAAGGAAGCTGCTAGGTGGACCTGCAATAACATAAAAGACCATTATGAACATATTTGAGTGAAGTTGATCCATTGCCTTTTCCAGCGGAGCAACTGAGACTTCTTTGAGGAAGACTCAAACACAGAGGTGGCAGAGCAGCTGGGTTTACATGTGTAGTAACGGCTGTCCTCCAGTCTCCGATGCGTAGTGCCATAATATGTCGGTGATGCTGCAGATCAGCGGAGCCCCGATTGCTGAAATAAAGTGCTTAGTGTGTGATTGCATATGATTGAGGGTGGAGGGGACGGGTGTATGCTCATGTATACACGTGCACACTCGCTGCCTGCGCACCAGCATAAAGCCGATAGGGAGAGCAGCATGTCTGGAATCATTTAAACAGGGTGAGAACACATTCCTACATGTGGAATCATTCCTCCCAATAGGAGTGTCATTGTTTCCAAAGACAGCTTTGCTTTCACCACAATTCAGGTAGCATTTTCCCCCCTTATACTTCTTATTTTTCCTGTCAGCTGTACAGAGCTTTACAAATATGTTGGGAATAAATCCGGGAAGAAGTTGTGACTGTTTGGATCTAAGAATTTTGATTTCGGTGACCCAGTTTGGGGAACCTGAGACAGAAATACAACAGTGCGTTAATTTCTTTGGTACATCATTTTAAAATTACATTTTGTGAGGCGCATGCAGAGTGAGGGACATACAGGAAACAGACTGACACTGTAATTAAAGGAGAGGGCACAGACAGATCCATCTGAAGTTATTTAAAGAACAAGGCTGCTTTTTTTAATTGTCAACAAATCCTATAAAATCAGCCAAACCAAAAATGTGTTGCGAAATATCTGACTGTGACACTCAAACACTCTGGTCCCTATTTAATTTTTGAAAACAATATTTCATCCCTTTTCATCCAAAGCTCTCTCATTTCTTAAAACAGCTGCTTAACAGCTGAGTAAGTACAGTCTTGCATTTGTTGGGGACAATTTTCAGCGGAGGATTAATACAAATGTATTGCTCCTGGACTATTTACAGGAGCAGCAGAACGGTGCATGTGGAGAATGACTCAAAATAAACTAAAGCGCCTATGTTTATTGGAATGAATGAACATGTCAGCCGGTGCAACAGCGTGACTCTCTGATGTGTTTTTAATGGTTTTCGGACAACAACAGGGCTCAGTGGCACAGAGGACTAAGATTTATCAATCTTTGTCAACACAGACCAATGCTTTCAGGATCAAGTCATTGTTGGTTTTATTCATGATGTGTTGTCAATAATAAAAGCTAGAGAATATTACATATCCTTAATTTCAGTAAGAGTTCTTGGTTGTTCATTTTTAACATCTATAAAACTGACATTTACATTTAATGTTGCATGTCAATGCTTCAGTGACCCAAGTCACTTTTGTTCACTCTGACACAGGAGCAGACAGTCCATCCTCAGCAGGAAAACTATACCATGTATGCACTCACTGTGAAAGGAGCTTATTCAGCCCATATTAAACATCCTTTTTTAGATGATGACCTCTAGTGGCCATAGTAATTACTACAGCAGCAAAAGAGGGAAAAGCTCTCATAGGGAGGTGGTCTGGGATGAGGTCGGTTTAAACAAGCTCAGGACTTTTACCCAAGAGACTGCTGTTCTAACTTACTAATGAAGTCATCATCATGTCATGTACATAATGAAGTTAGGTAACTTGATTATTTGAACTCAAACTACTTTATTTTCTTAAACCTCACCAAGTCATTTTGGTACCTAAACCTAACCAAACTGCGAAATACATCAAAGGTCTGGTGTACAGCGATGTTCATATCGTTTTGGGAAAAGTGATGCATGTCTTTTTTAGAGTCACTGGCAATCGACCTATACAATTGTGGGTTGGGTTTGAGGATGTATTGGGAGCAGACTGTACTTACTGTATACTCAGAACTTACCCCTTTAAATAAATGTAAATCTTATTTATCACAAGACATGTTTGTAGATTTATAGTTGTTGTAATTGTTTCCATTTGTGGGGCGGATGAAGATGATGCTGAAGTACTTTTAAGACACCACAGTGTGCATGAGCTTGTCCTCTTTGAATCCCATGATGGTCCATCATGTGCAATCATTGAACACCATAATCTGAACAAATAAAAGTCCCTGAAAAAAATCTGACTTTAATTTAAAACCCTGAAATAAATTGTCTTGAAACTCAAAGCTTCTTTGAAGCCAAAAAAACCTGATGCACCGCTTTGTGGCCCAGTGTCTGAGAGCTGTAGTACACGGGCAGTGACTCATACCAGTCAAATGTATGTGGCACGGGCGGCCAGCCACATAGTTCCCTGTGGTGAGGGCCATTGCAGAGAGCAGTACTGGAATAGACGTTTATTACTGGCCACCAAGTCAAGCCCTGCTCAGCAAATTGATACCTTGGAACAAATATAACATAGAAAATCACATATACTCATAAACTGCGAAGCGAACGCACACCCATGCACGACTACTCTCGTGGAGGGAGATGGACACACACACACACACAACACGGACATATACGCACACACAGTTGAAGTTAAAGGCTATACTTTGACAGTTCCTGTTTAGGTGTAAGTGGGTGAGAAATGTGGGCACATTGTTCCGTCTCTAAGAAAAGTTGCAGTAGTTCACTGAGGAGAGGAGCCCGAAATAAGACTTGAGATTGAGGGTTGGATAAGGAAAGGGTCCTTTGCACACTACAAAAGGGACAGAAGTGATGTGTGTGTGAAGGAATCTTCTGCTTTCATACTCAATAATATGACATGATTCATCCTGGAAAAACTTTGTTTTTTAAGGGAGAAGAAAAAATTCCAGAGTTTCATAGAAAGCTTTCGCTCCTGTGACAAACGTGACAAGTGGCCCCCGTCAGCCAGCGATCATCTGAGTGTAATTGAAACCATGATGTCACATCAATGCCTTATAGCTGCTGCTGTGCGACAGAAACCACTGTTACCCACATTTGCCAATAGTGGGTGGTTTTGTCAGACAAGCTCCAGATATGTGCTTACACTAATGGTCTCGGCTTAGGTTTGGCTCCAGACGTCTTGGCCGAAGCTCGATCACACTCAATAAAGAAGCAAATACAACTGACTGACAGACCACTTTTATTGCACCACTTAGTACTTCACACAACACGTGAGTCCTGATAACTTCAATCTGATCTGATTTGTGACAGAGAATTTTGTGCAACACATCCCTGAAAACGACCTCGACTTGTAAATGCTGCCAGATGATGTTTCAAGTTATCTGAGTTCTGCCTTGATGGCAGTATAGTGCCAATGAGGTTTTAAAACAGCCAGCATCATTTGTTTTTTTAGCATCTTTGCCGAGAGGACTGGTTAGCGATCAGAAGGTCGCTGGTTCGATTCCCGGCTCCCCTGGGGCGGAACTGAGCTACATGTTGAAGTATCCTTGAGCAAGATACTGAACCCCAACATTGCTCCTGATGTGCAGCTGGCACCTTGTGTGGCGGCCTCTGCCATCAGTTAGGGCCTTGCGATGAGCTGGCGACGCATCCAGGGAATACCCTGCCCTCACCCGGAGATAACTGGGATTGGCTCCAGTAACCCCCGCGACCCCTTGAAAAAGGGGATAAAAGTGGCAACATCCCTGCTACCCTCACGGATAAGCGGAAGAAAATGAGATGAGATGAAATGTTTTTTTATAATCCTCATCTGATATTTTGTACATGAAATATGAATCTACAGATCAAAAGCACAATATCTGTCCCTGAACTGTGGTGGAGTAGAGGTTCAGAGCAGCACAAAATGAAAGCAGGTTACATCTAAATTGTATTTGGGAATAATAATTGAGGAAATGTGCTTAGTTGTCTTCTACCTCTGGAGGACTGTAAGGAAAACTGAAATGAATTGAAATGACATAACTTGTGTCGAGTCAAATTAAGTGCAAAAATATTACTGCGCGGATAGAAAGATAGAGAAAAGCGATTGTAATCATTATCGCCGTAGTTCAGATTTCATGCCAGCCAGGCAAAATTAAACTGAAAGTGAAATTGAAACTGAGAGAGAGAAAGAGAAACTGAGTGAGCTCAGGCAAAAAGCTCTCCCCTCTGTAAACTTTAAAATGTCAATAAACTTGCTGCCCACTTCCAGGCCCCACTGATGGAGTCACTGGGCACAACATTACTTAGTTTTCCTCCCCCTGCTTGATGAGGTGAGCTTAATTTGGAACAAATGGATTCTCTCTAATTGTCGGTTTGTTTGCTGAGCAATTTGGCTTTCATTCAGGTAAATCCTCAGAAGAGACCCCTAGTGCTGGAAAGTGCACTCGCAGGGCAATAGAAGGGCTGTTAATGATGTGCAATGGTCCTCTGCGATTGTGTTGCATTTAGGGATGAGCAGATAATGGACAGAAAATAGACGCCCTGGGACAGGTTGGACGGGGGAATCTCATTCAGCTGCAAACTCTCACAACTCTGGAGGTTTTTAATTTGATTTGGCTGGAAGTGGATTTTTCCAGAACGCTTTGTGGAAGACCTCCAAAATTAACTTCCTGGATATTCTACAGGGCCTCTATGTCTACATCCATTCCCATACCCAAACGGTGCTCTGGCCAACTTTAGGGTGGTGGTGGTGTGTATTCATCGGGGCTGGAAATCCATATTGAGAAAAAAGCAACAGCAGTTGAAGAAAATACATGCAAGAAAAACAGTGAGAGGTTGTTGTTTTTCTTCTGTTGCAATAATCAGATATGAAGATTAGATGACAGCATCAGGGTTAGTCAAACAGTGGGAGTGATAAAAACATGAAGTAATAGTATTGTGGCAGTGATTGCGAACCTGTGAGAAGGAAACCCTTCAAGCTGTCAAAAGATCAATTCGAGGGGTTGCGAGATGAATCTGAAAAGGGGGAAGCAGAACTACTTAGTTTGGAGACATACTTATTTTTTTCTCTATCCTTTTCTTTTGTTAATTACTGAATAGTTTTACTTCTTCAGGACCTTGTTTTTTAAGCGTGGTTTATAATCCAGATAAACTTTTTTTGGAGCAACTGAAGAGGTTAACTTGACCAGTAACAGTGTGCTCTTATTTTGAAATAAAGTCAAAATGAGTATTCAACATTCATATTATTAGCTGACTGCTGATCATATGATTAAATTTGCAAGTGGTACTGTATGTCTGTTGGCAACCCTCCCAGCATGCACTGGGGCAATAGATTCATGGACATAAGTCTAATTTTATGTGTTCCTGCATTTTGTTCTACATTGTGCCAGTTTCTATACTTTGACCAGTGTTGACCAATTATATATTAGCAGTGGATGTGGTTGGACTACAAGTGATGGTTTTAGTTTTATGCTAAGCGAGTTAATCATTTCATGTATTTCAGTGTTTGAACGACAAATTCCCCTTTACTGACAATTTAAAACCCTTGTGTCTTGTGGCTGTATTGGTCTTTTAGTTGAGTTGAGGTCTTTTTTTCTCACAACATCTCAAACTACATTTAGATTGATTCTGGTTTGGTGTCCAAACTCTTCGTATGCAGTATATTTTAATCACGTATAAATATGGATGACTGAGTCCGTTGTATCTGAAAATTAGTTCACAAACCATCCTTGACAAATCAAAATATGCAAACTCATGTCTAATCATTTCTAATGTGAATAATGCATTTGTCCTGTGAAGAATATGGAAGTCATACACTTCATATACTGTAAAAACCACTTCAAGAGATGCTCTTAAACAGTTGTTCTCCGCCATCAGTCTGTGCAGTCTTCTACCGGGCTGCAAAGATGTTATTTGACAAGAACCTATCATCCATCCATCCCAGCCGCCTCCCTCCTGTCAGCACTGCGAAGGCTGGATGATTAGAAATGATGGTGAGTTTAAATACACATCCAGTTGAGTCTCCTGCCATGTTTTTTTTTTTGCTCGGCATCCAAACTGCCTGTCCACCCCATGACTGTCAGTGAAAACCTCCCTGCCCCTCCTGAACACGAACTGTCAGGATGGGCAGAGAAACAACTAGATGAAAGTCACTGATATCATCACTGAGTGCATTTGTTTTATTGTGTGGTGAATTCCATCTCTCTTCACTGACATAATTATCACGAGGTGGTGAAGGTCTCTAAGCACAAAGCTAACAAAGGAAATAACTTACTTTTGAAGTAGAATTGAGTGATTGAACATAATCACATTTTATCAATGTATTTTTCATTCGAACAACATTGTCCCCTCAAAAATGTGTTCTTCTTTTTGTTGCATCTCTGTTTGTACAGAAGGATGTATATTCAGAAATTGTTTTCACATGCTGAAGGGGGAAAGTTTCACTCATATAAAGCAAGAAGGAACAGTGATGCCGTGTACGTTTTTCTCATGAAGAACTAGGTTAAACGTCTGACAATATGGAAAAGGGATATGCTTTATTACTCCACCCCCTTGTCTCTCCCTCTTCTGCTTTCTTTCCCCCTCTTTCTCTCTCTGTGTCTCTGAGAAAGAGCACATTGTTTCTTGATTAAAACACCATGTGTTTGGAGTACACAGGACTGAAGGAGGTGCAGTGTAGGAGAGATTGATAGCTGATGATGTCCCCCACATAGGGCATCCATTAGGAGTTACATGTGTTGACACTTCCTGTGGTATTCAGTATGAGTTAGCAATATTCACTTTTTGAAGTTGAGTGCTGAGTTCTTGCTCAGTCTGTTGAGACTTGGCTTGGGAACTTGAAGGTTGCCGGTTCAAGTCCCACTTGGACCACAAAAAAGTATGATTTGGACTGGCAGTTGGAGAATGCTAGTTCACATCCTGGGCATTGCCGAGGTGCACTTGAGCAAAGCACCGACCCCTAACATTGCTCGTTTGGCACCGTAGCATGTGTGGCAGCCCCTTCACTCATCTCCTCTACACTTTGTGTGTGTGTGTGTGTGTGTGTGTGCGCGCCTGTGTGTAATGTGAGTGGACAAAAGAATTTCCCAATTTGGGATTATGAATAGCATATATAAAATTGCTGACTGCATTTAATAACTGTTTCTTGTCTTCCAGTCTTCTTTCTACATGTGGAAATTCCTGTGTAAAAAAGCAAATTGCTTCAGAATGGATGCAATCCACATGTGAAAATGTAATGTTCTTATGGGGAAATTTTCCTTATGTGAAAACAGCCAAATTATGTAAAAGACCAATTCACATATGATGTTATTTTCCTTACACATGTTCAAATTTAAGTTCACGTTCGTGTGAAAATAACCAATCTCGTGTGCAAATGGTCGATAACATCGAATTCAGGTGAAAAGTAGAAGCTATTTTAAAATGTGATTTCATATGCCATATTTTCTACTCACATGTGGAAAACCCAATCACATATGAATGTGTGTAATGTGAACATAATTTTTACATTAACGTTAGCTACTGACCTAACTTGTTTCCATATGTGGACATAAATGTGGATGTGAATTTCTTATTAATAGATGTGATTCACATGTGAACATTTGACAAAAGCCAATCACACGGAAAATGTCCAGTTCACATGTGACATTATTTTCTTTCACATGTTAAAATGTGTTTCCATCCTGTCCTCATGAGACCATATAGGTTGACTATGAAAGCAACTTGTGATGACCCATATTTACATTTCTTGTGACCTCCAGTGGCCAAAGTCATTATTGTGGCTGCAAGGAAGGAGGTGAGGAGAAGTAGCATAAAGTGGCACATCCCTATTTTGAGAGGAGGGTTAAACAATCAGGACTGTCTCTCGGGAGATTGATGGTCATGCCCAGCATGAAACCAAAGGTCAAGGGTGAGTTCTCTTAACTTACTGAAGTAGATAAGTTATGGAGAAGGATTAAGGACAAAATTAATACGACTGAGAATCAAACAGAGGCTCTATCCTTGCTGAGCCAGCTACTGACATGGCAAATAATAAAAAAGTAAATGAATTAGAAGCCTTTGCAATTAAATGAGGAATTTTGGAGCCATATAATGTAAACGGTAAGTCAGCAAGGAGAACACTGACACTGTACAAAGTCTCTTTTTGTCTGAGTACATTTTAATATGTTTGAATCCTTATTTCCCAGTGCTGACCCACTCTCAGTTACCAGCGCTGGCTTGTCATTGGCCAAATCAGTAAACAGCTTTGGCAAAGATTTAGCCTCTGCTTCTGCCGGCTTCTCAGTATAATTCATTGTGTCCTTTATCCTGGTCCATGATAAGTAACATCACTTACTTAACGTCGTCACTTCTTTAACTGAAGTTGCAGAAGAAAAGTAGTGCTTTTAACCCAAACTACAACGTTCACCCAAACCTAACCAAGCAGTTTTAGTGCCTAAACCTAACCAACTGCAACAGCACAATGAATGTCCGGTATCCTCAAAGGTCATGTTGTTTTGCAGATGTTGTTATACATCGTTTTGGGAGTCGCAAACAATCAACCTTTTCAGTCAGTTTGATATGAGGATCTGTTGTTTATTTCACATGTGAAAATATTCAGTTCACATGTGACATTTTTCTTATGGCCCGTCCAGCACATATGTTTGTGTGTGTCTGTGCCAGCGCCTTGCTCAGAGGTAGTTCCTGGCTACCGTTATGGCAGCGAGTACAGAGACGCAGCCAGTTGAAGACAGGAACTTGGACAGATGTGGCAAATCTTGGCCTGCACAGTTTATGACTGAAAAGCAGAGAACAAGCAACGGGTGCTCGCCGTGTTTATACAAAAGCTCATTAGTGTGAGATCAGGTCAAGGTTTACAGCCAGCCTCTTCCCTCTCGGTGCCAGCTATACAACCTGTGATTATTCCTTCTTTAAGTATAAGCCTGGGACCTACATCACCGCCACAGCCTTTAAAGACTTGTTGCTATTTTCTGTCTTGAGGGAGAGGAGCATTTTAAGAGATGATTTCAGTGCTGTGATGCTACCTCCTGCGCCACAGACAGACATCTGTCCTGCACATTTGCTGCAGTGTAGCGCGGATGTTGATCATCTGGTGAGCATTTTTTTTTGGGGTGGCTGCTTTGTTTCCAGTTAAATAAATTTCCATTAAGCAAAATATTTGATTCTCAAACAGCAGCGGCCCCTCACGCTCACTTTATGTTTAGTGAACTCTGTCGGAGCTACAGATGTAAGACAAACTGGAGATAAGCAGCAGAGCAAGACTGATGGGATATCGCGAGGCGGGGACCCCGGCACAAAAGTGAGGCTGATATTGTGTTATTTGACAGATGCCTGCCTGCTCTACCCCGTCACCTAGCCTCTTTTCATGTTCCTCCCTTTCTCACTTTTGGAGAAGAGGGCTGCAAGACAAAGGGAGCTCTCTGTATCTCAAAGCCAGCAGGGATATCATGGAAAAGGCTGACAGTGAGTCAGGTGTGGGAGAGAGTCAAAGGGATTACAGCTGCACTCTCAAAATCCACAGAGTTTTTTAGCAAAACTGATATATCTTAACTCGCATTCATACGGAATATATACACGATATATAAATAGTTCATGAAAATCAATGAAGTACTTTCATCATAACTCAAAGACTGCATTTCTAAGAAATATTAAGAAATACTAGTGGAAGGACATCACAGTAAAACAGGCGGTTTAGAAGGCGGATTCACGTCTCTCCCAAAGGCCATACAACTGAAATGCTAAACCCTTCAATTCTCTGTTATTGTAGTATAAAAGGTAACAAATGTCTAAGGAGGAGAAAACTACAAACATGTCAAGAAGTACAGGGGAGCTCGGGAATTTTCCCTCACAGTAAAACCGTTGCTCAGCTCATGACCATGAAAGCAAAGCTCTCATTTCCCGCTGACTACTGTGAAAGAGGATCATAAAATTGACTCCATCTGTAATTTTATGGTGAGCTCTCCAGTCACCAGCAGCACAACTGCATTCCTTCTATTAAGTTCCTTTTGAAAAAAAATTCACTTGAAAGCATGTACTGCGTAGTAAGATTTGGGGATAAATTGTGCTCTGTGTCTCTTTTGATGTCTTAAATCAGGCACGTTTGGCTGCATTTGACAGCAGAGAGAGAGTACAATGCGGAATCACGGCATGGCTTGGATCTTAACATGCATTATCAGCGCTTTTTGTATCCTTTCATAATAAAAAATAATACAATTTTTCGTAATTTTGTGGAAAGACAAACTTATACCAGCTGGGGGTGCTTACCAGGGTGGTAATATAGGACATGTACAAAGGTCCACTGTTATTAGTCTGTCTCTACTACTTTACCATCTGTCTCTCACAAGAACAAACAATATTATTAGATAAACAGTATGTCACATATCTATGTGTATTTGATCAGAGCCTACAGAGTCATCACCAGATGTGATTCTTGGGTTGTAGCTCAACTATTTTGGTTCACCATAACTTTTCTCATTATCCTTGTTTTCAACTACAGAAAGGAAGAAGCTGATTACAGGGAAAAGCTCTAATCCCCCTGACAAATCTTAGAGTTCACAGCACCAATAAGCAGACAGATAAAAGTTAGTGACTAGCTAATGATCAAAGTGGAGCTGTTTGCGGCTAAAGAGCCAGCTGTTTCCTTCAGGAGTCCTCGGAGCACAAAACAGACCTAAAAGGAACGTAAATGCTGGTCTGTGTCGTGATGTGAACAAAGGTGAGATGCTATATAACGTGAAGTACAGTATGACAGCTAGTTTCTGGCGACCCCATATGTTTAAAAATATCAGCTGTTGCAGCTGTGAGGTCTTTGTCATATATATAAGTCTGACAACACCTTGGGCAGGGGCGTTACCAAGGGGGTGGCTTAGGGTGGCCCCTGAAATCTGATTGGCTTCCCCCAGGTTCCGCCCCATTTTTTCCCTAAACTATGATATTTGCCTGGCCAGAACTTGACTATAATTTGAACCGACTGTTCTGACTTTCCTTTATAAAATATTTTGAAACTTTATGAGTGGTTTGCAAACCAGCAAAAAGAGCCGGCACGTTTAACTGTTTACACATTTATTTTGTTACTACAATAATTTGTTGGTACTTTACACTGTGAGTGTATGTTTGAATGTTCATTGTTGTTTTTTGTATGTTGCTACTTTTGAGGTAAAATTGCCTGTTGTGGCTTTAGAATGGAAGATTTATATTGAGGTGAATCTCTGTTGTGTTGTGGTTTGTAGGTCTGTCTATCTTTTAAATAAACATTTTAAACACAGTGACGTAAGAAACTGTAAGATATTGTATTCAACGTAGAACAGAGTACTGGAGACAGAAATGGTGAAATAACTGTATTATGACTTTTGATGGGGGATTTTATAAACAATATATATAAGAAAATAAAAATCAGTCAATATCAATTACTCTTTTTATTCCAGACTACTGTTGTTCCTGCTTAAAGTGGTGAGCCTGACATGAATCCTTTGTGAAACACTGTCATGTATATGGTCAACATTACTGTCTACATGTGTTCCTTTAATGTCTCAATGTGAGAAGCGTGTGTCTCTACAAGAAGCCTGGATGGAGAGCATGTGTGTGTGAGAGAGCGTCTGATTCCCTGACTAAAAACGTAAAGGTGTTCGAGTTCATGTCTGCAAACGTGCATGCACACGCGCACGTGTGTGTGTGTGTGTGTGTGTGTGTATTAGCCAGTTTCAGAGCGTGAACCTCTCCTGGGGGACTTCCGCTGCTGCTGTTATTCTTTGCAGTGAGATGGAAAGCTTTTCCCAACATCTGCACAACATATCATCATGGCAAAAAAAAAAGAAAAAAGAGAGAGAGAGGAAGATACTGAGCCGAAACTTTCCTTTAGATGAGCTGGGGATTTGACTTTAAAGGACTTTTTTCCTCCCTGATATGCTCAGCTAAGTCGATGCAACCTGAAAAGTTCCTAAAATGCGAATCATTTTAGTGACAATTTCAGAACCGTAGAGGGAAAAAATGTGGTTACACGCTCCTCGTCAAGGCAAGAAACACTTGTTAGCGCACTTGATGGCATTACTGGGATCATTAAAAAAGTCATGCAAAGTTAGGGGCAGTAAACTTTTGCAGTACCCAGTGAAGCGACAAAATGCTTTACATCAGACTATTACCGGACCGTAAATGTGGCTAGTTTTTATTTGACACCTCTTCATCCGACGCAAAGTGGATTTTTATGTTTCCAAAAACCAGTGAGACAAAGCTACTTTTACAATAGTAAGGCTACTTGAACCCTGTACACTGTTTCATTACTTTTTGTCCAGGATGCCTTGTGCTATCTGTTCGCCGACAGCTCTTAAACTGGCTGAGGTGTAGGGAGACAAGGTACATACAGCTTCTTATCCTTCCATCAGCCTCTTTTTTTTTTTCCTTTATAGTTTTTACTCCCCCTTCTCTTTTTCCACTCACTCCCTCTGTGTTTTTCCTCATTTGCCCTGCACTGCAGCAGCGCCCCCCTTTTACCATCTCGTGCACTCGCTCCTCTTTTTGTTTCCTCATTTGTCTTCTGCTCACCCACCTCCTCTCTCCCCTCTCTCCTCTTCCTTCTCTCGCTTAACCTGCTGACCCACTTTTTCTTTTTATCTCCCTTCTTACTCCTCCTCACTCTCTCTCTCCCCCCCCCATCTCCAGTCGACGCTCCTGCCTCCCCCACTCTACGCTGTGACTCCTCCACTTTCCCATGACAGAAGCAGAGGCGGGAATCAAATGACCGGCTTCTCTCCTTTCACCTGGTCTCCGAGCTCGAGCTGTGAAAGAAAGCTTTGTCCCCCCGAACCCTTCATCGCCTCTGGAGGTATGTCCTGTGTTGCCCCTACAGGAAAGGACTTTGGTCTGACTGGAATTTTTGGGGCCCATGGGAAAATGTGAGCAAGTTTTAGGGCCTTAACTCTCCCACTGACACCTCCCACAGAGCGTGATGCGTCACCCGGGTTGAAAACCCCGCGCCAGTAATTCAAAGTAAAGTTTGGAAAAGTGGAAACCTTTTGATATAAAATGTGAAGACAATAGCTGTGTTTCATCATCAGATTTTTCTGCACATGTTTGAGGGGCATTGATAGGTCTTTATCTTTATAATAACCTCAGGGATGAATACCGTGAAGCGTTTTATTGTGTTTCCGGTGGATGTTGCTTCATCTGCAACAATGAAATGTAAATGTTCACACGCTTTTTTTGCTGCCTGCAGCCTGTGTGTCTCTGCCGCTGCTCTTCTCTGAGGAATGCATGCATATAAACACAATCACAAACAGCCATGAGACCACTTCCAATAGATTATCTGTGTGTGTTCTTGTCAGATTTGCTCACAACTTGAGAATGAGTAGTGCCGGCATCTTGGAAAAAGTCAAGTTATGCTGAAGAGTAAATCATAAAGGTGCTGATACTGCATAGTAGTCCAGCTAATGTGAGCTCACATGAATGATCCGCTGTTTCCACTCCGAGAGAAGACGTAGAAGAAGAAGAAGAAGAAGAAGCTGTTTCCTCTGAATTCCTGAATGGCTTTTGCAGATTTGCTCTTGAAGATGACCAGGGCGACAGGTTATGTTCTTCCTTATTGAGGTGTGCGCCTTCAATCAGGAGCGACTCGTAATTTCTTGTTTTCTTGTTTTTGGACATCAAGAAGGATCCTGGAGATCTGATGACGAGGGAGTTGATTTTGGTGAGTAGAACCTGGCCACTGCATTGAGGAGCTGGCGGAGGATGAGGTGGAGGAGGGTCGCGCAAATGCCTGAAATGACAACTGACAGCAGAGAGGAGAGTGGTTTGAAGTTTGACCGCAAAGACGTGGCTGATATTGTTCGTGGCAGAATCTGGTTGCTTAAATGGGGAGAGAGCACATGAAGGAACGTCAATGTCAGGTGAATCGAGGAAGCTGGGAGACAGGTGAATGAAAAGATAGTCTTTCTGATTGAACTTATATTACAGCCATGGCATAACATAGCCATGGAGCTTTATCCTATAGCGCTAAAAAACCTGCTGCAGCCAATCTGCACAGTACCAACAGTGGACAGATACAGTTAGCGACTGGCTTGCTGGTGAACATGGCGGAGCACTAAGCAACCAAAAATCCAAATATTGCCCTCAGGAGTTGGTTGAGACCAAAACCAGATGGATGATGAAGTTGTTTCGTATCTTCTGGAAATGTAAAAAAGGTGACTATTTGCAAGCAATTGTCAACTTAATTGCACGTATGAAATTCCAGCCACTAGAGGTCCCTCCATGAAAACAAAGCAAAGGATGTAAGTGGCAAGGTATCATGGAAGTTGCTGTTATCATTGTTAAACAACCACCACTGCTGTTTCTGATTTGAATCTGATTTGACGAGTCAATGTTTTAACATTTTACCTGCATTATGTTTAGAATCATTAGCCCGCTTCCTTCCTCACTCTCTGACTCTCTCCCAGAAGTTATAGCAACAGATGACCAGGATGAAATGAAGGATTTCTCTGGGTGTGAACATTGCTGGAAATGTTTGGGGTGATGCAGGTGCATCACTCAACAAACTACAAATATCTAGTTATTTTTACACATTTCACTATATAGATGTTACATATTGTATCTTTAAAAGGTGATGACACGTCAGCGCTGTGGTTACAATGTTTCTGCTGCCCCCAAGTGGTCAAAAAAAATCTGTTTGCTATTTTGACCTCTAAAGAGCTTTTCAAATGACTTTAAAGGATGAATAATACCAGGATCAACCATTTGAAGTTTTGTTTTGGCCAGAGATGGAACACAGCTTTAATTCACCACACAATCTGTTAATTTGATATTTAACAACAAACTCTATGTGGGTTTACACTTTGACTTTTCAGATAAAGGTTTGTTTTTGATCCCTCTGAATGCATATTGTCTGCTTTTGTCTGGACTATTACTGCGGCCTCAAAGAACACCAGAGAGCAGTGCTCCTACTGTGAACAGGGCATCGTGACCGAAGAACAAAACCCCCACTGTAAAATTAGATCTTTATCCCTTTAGTCCTTTTGTGTCAACACTCACAGTCTGCGCCGAGATGAGTTATTAGTGAGTGTTTCCACGACAAACGTGCCGGGGCCCCTTCACTCCTACATGCCTGTGACCCACGGACTCACTAGGGGGAGCGACCCAGAATGAAACCCAGTAAGGCAGGTCAGATGTCTGCTTGACACACTCCCTGCGGGGGGGACGGGTGCAGCAGGAGCTGGGTCAGATAGTAAGCAGGTGGGACATGAGGCATGATGAAGCACACCAGGCCTTATTTACAAAAAGCTTTGAGTGCACACAAACCTGCAGTTGATGTGGCATTTACTGCCCCTATTTATGTGATGCAGCCGCAGGGACGCTGAACCCCCTCAATATTGTACAAAAGCAATTGTCAATAATACAGCAGAATTTTTTAAGTTTTGGTTTAAGGTGATTTTATCCAAATTTCTATGATAAATCAACAGCTGATTATTAAATGTTTTAGTGTGAATTACGAAATCACATGTACATATCAGTATATAAACATTAACTTACCTAATGGTAAAAAAAAAAAGGTAATTATAGGACATGAGGTTCACACAGAGTGATATAGTTTATAGTATACTGTGTATGCTTTAAATGCAGCAGTTTCTCTCAAGAACCATTGGGGGAGCTATTGTTATACGGAAACACATCCCATCAGCATCATGCTCAGTTATACAGTAACTCAGACCCCCAGTTGTAATGAGACAGTGCCATGTGGTCACTCTCAGGATAATCTGTATGGCTCCGTATTTACACAGAATACACATCATTTTAACCTGTTGTGTTTTTTTTTGACATTGACTTTATTCCTCTTTTTTTCTGGAGTCTGAGATATCTCACTGCTGTATGCGTAAAAAAAATAGAAATCGATAAATGCATTTTGATTTTATTATCTTTCTTTTCTTGCAACCACTCGCTCTCTTTATATATGTGGCATGCACATTCTATTAGGGTGGGGGGGGAAAAAACAGCAAATGACCATAAAGCATCAGTAATACACCAAACAAAGACATATTTAAACGTTTATGTGTTGAATGGGTTATACATGGACACACATAATTTTTTTGTTTACCAAAAAGTCAGATAAATACAAACATGCACACAAACAGATAAGTGGATACATAAAGTAACGCTAGCCTGTTATGTTTTGGGTCAGTTAGACCTCAGAGTCCTCTTATACTCTAATAACTGGTTTAAAACTTAAGTAAGTGAAGTTTGCATTTGGCATTCAGGAGGGGTAATGCTGCATAAACTCATATGATAAACTTATGGAAATGTTGTTTTTAAAGGGATAGTTCGGGTTTTTTGAAGTGGGGTCATATGAAGTACATGTCTATAGTCGGTCTGTTCCCTACCGTAATTGCTGATCAGCGCAGCCTCAGTTTGGAGAAGTAGAGAGCCGCTCCAGCCCAGACACTCAGCTTTGTACTGCAGTGAACGGAGTCCAGATGAAAAGCGAATTTTAACCACCTAAAACAAGGCCCACCTAAAAAAATCTATATCAGTTCAAGTGTACGCTGTATAGAGAAAATTCACATCGCTTTACATCACCGTCAGACCGCCCTTTCTTTTGGCACTAGGGAGGGTTTATGCACGCAACTCGATAATATGATATTACTTTCGATAAAAACGAACGAAACAATTTCAGACACAGACACAGACCGTAGAAACTCTGTATCCCTACGCAGTTTCGTTTTTATCGAAAGTAAACAGAGTTGCGTGCATAAACCTCTGGCTGCTGGCAGATCACCTGCTGCACTAATACGTAGGGATACGGAGGTTCTATGGTTGAGAAAATGTTGTGCCAAAAGAAAGGGCAGTCTGACAGCGATGTAAAGCGGTGTGAATTTTCTCTATACAATGTACACTTGAACTGATCTAGATTTTTTTAGGTGGGCCTTGTTTTAGGTGGTTAAAATTCGCTTTGCATCTGGACTCCGTTCACTGCAGTACAAAGCTGAGTGTCTGGGCTGGAGAGGCTCTGTGCTTCTCCAAACTGAGGCTGCGCTGATTGGCAATTACGGTAGGGAACTGACCGACTATAGATATGTACTTTGTGTGACCCCACTTCCAAAAACCCGAACTATCCCTTTAATAAATATAAAACATACGAAAATACCTTGTAATAAACCAGGTTCAGGACCTCAAACATAACTGCTTCTTCAAACATTTGTGCAGTGTGGTGTAAGAGACACTCAATTAGTGGCAATACTTCACAACAATACCTATTATAAGTAATGCATGAAAATATAAATAATAATAAAAAAATAATAATATAAAAAATATTTTTTAGTAAAAGTAGGAAGTATGAGCAGCAACATTTACTTAGTAGTATCAAAAGTTAAAAAGTACTTATTGTGAAAAATAGCACCATTATTTTAAATTATTATTAGAAATATAAAATAATTAACTATAACTATATTACTTTAAGGTAGTTTAATTCTATAATAATGAAGATTTATCTAATGTTCCAAATAAAAAAACTTGATATGAAAAGTATAGCAGTCTAATAAAGAAGAAGAGGAGGTAGGATCTTTATTTACGGTATGTCACATATATCATATAATGTACAACATGGTGAAACTGGTACCCATTCCGAAGGAGCAGCGGGATCAACCAAAAGTCAATATATTCTATTCTATTTCTCTAAAATGTAGTGACCAATAGTAGAAATAAGGAAGTTATTTCCTTAGTTACAGTGCACTGCTGTAAAATAAAAGTGAGATAACATGGGAACAAAAGGCTGTGGAAACTGAGCAGTTTAGGTTTTCCTTTCATTTAAGTTTTATATTAGTAATTCATACAGAAACAGCTTCCTGAAGGCGATTGAAGTCATGCTGAAGACTGACCTATACATTAATCTCTTGTGCTGACACAACAGGCATGACCCTTTACCCACGTTCGGTAACCGAGCGGTAGGTCACATCTGAAGCCCCTCATGGGAAATGCTTGTGTAGTGTCAAAGCTGGTGTAGTTTATTTTACATAACAAATCTGACCTCCCACCCTTCTGGCTCGGGTGTTGCTTATCTGAATTGGTTTTAGCTGATAGGAAGCCAATAATAACACTGCCGAGTTATACAAGTGTGTTTTGTAACTGTTGCACCTCTGATATTTTTCTTTGATATGGCAACGAGAACAAAGTAAAACTGATCACTGCTAATAACCTGTCAAGGGGCAATCAATTCACTTGCAGTTTTTCTCAGTCACTTTGGTACATTTCTCAGATCAGAATTGAAATTCTCAAAACTACTTGTTCAATCTTCACATCATAGTGTCACTTGTGCACATCAAAAACGCAGTTTCTCATTTCTTTGAACAAGTTACAAATGCTTTGGTACATCCACACAAATGATTAGGTACAATTCTCTGCTGTTTCCTACATGATCAATTGCTTATGTCATGTTGATCAAAATGTATTATAATGGGTCTCTGATGAATAGTCTCACCCCCACAACATTTAGGCATTAGTTCATCGCATAAGTCTCTACATGCAAAATGGTTGAACAAGTTGTCATAATATGTCAAGCATATTTCTATACATTTCCATTAGACTTTTTTTCTAAATCTGTCCTGACTTGGTAAATTGCTCCCAGGTGAATCTTGACTTTCCCAAATGAAGGGAAATGTGTGAAGCATTAGATCAACCAGTTTTCTGAAATAGCTCAAAGGTGCATCTCATGAACCATCAACTGGCAAGTATATATATAGCCGGAGCACAACACAGTGTTACAGTTTTTCTCAGTCGCTTTGGTGCTTTTCTCACATCACTATTAACATTTGCACAGCAGTTAGTGCATTTCTCAAAACAATTAGTGCAAACTGCAAAACCTAGTGGA
>OMLP01044136.1:0-20000 GCA_900302685.1 Spondyliosoma cantharus
GGAGCGGGAGGAGGTGGTGGTGGAGGTGGAGGGCAACCAAACAACAATGTGGCCCTGCGCCGTGACCTCAAAGTGGAACCGCATTATATTGAAGTGCGGGGAAATGGGTCTTTGACCAAAACATACTGTTACAAGACATGCCTGACCGCCACATCAGGAAGTGACACTTTTATGTTCTACAACACGGGACGGCCACACAGTGGCACCTGGGGCTCGGGCTACGTCACCAGCCACAGCGGACAGAGCCAGTTATTTGTGCGGCGTCTGAGTATGCCAGACGCAACTGCCATTCAGGTGTGTGTCTGGTGTGATGTTTGTGTTTGTTATTTTAGATTGCCCCACAACAGTAAATGACACACAAAGCACAGGCCATAAAAGGAAAATTCTCAAGAGAGTTGTGGCTCAGCTTTTGCTTTAGGGCGGTGTTCTTGCAGTAGGATTGCAGTTGACATTTATGGCTCTGGAGCTGTTGAAGCCTTTCGTCTGTGACGTTTAACGATACATTTTCTCGCTTCTATTTCAGATGGATTGTTTTGTGAGGCATATGAACATTTAATAAGTATAAGGGTTGCTCTCAGGATCTACTTAGTGATTAAAGATCTCTCAGGGAAGTTTGCATGATCTGTGTCTATCAGGATGAAGAAAGAGACACCTCCATTTTGTTTAAGTAAATGCTTCTATTATTACTTTTAGCGGTTGTTACATTAGGTGCCATTTATCTTGAGGTCTGCTGTTATACTCAAGTGTGGGTAGCTTCTCTTGGTTGTGTGTTTACTTGAGTGGGCAGGTGGGCGCACTCTAGATAGTGTCTTTGTGTGTGTTCCTTCGCTTGCTAAAGAGCATTTGTTTGGTGATTCACAGTGCAAAATGTTAAAGTGCACCTGTCCTCCAAAATTCTGCAGAGGTGTGCAATCAAAATAGTTTTTTAAAGAGCCATTTCTCACTGTCTTTCTCTGCTCCCCGTTACTACTTGTTCTTTCTGAACAAACCAGTACATTTCAGTAGCTCGTTCACCTTTGATCCCACACAGCCAGTGCCATTTGTCCGCTATGGGCCGTGTGCCACAACATTCCAGTCCAGTAAGTCCAGAGGGCAATCAGTGGTCACTTCTATAGAGAGGGAGAGTCTGGGAAACAGTGCAGCCTTTGCCAGCTACTAGGGCCACAAGTCCCACTGCACCAAAATATCCTCTTCTGGTCACGTACCTCCTCTCTGGTACTGAGCGGTAAGCCAGAGTTTGGGAAATCGATGAGGAAGGCAGGAGTGAGGCAGAGTTTCATTCTGATTGGAGCTACATTTCATGGTTTCTTGGATCTGTTTTCCTCATGTCAAAACACGCACAGAGTTGTTTGCATTCTTCCTGGTTGTAGTAGAACAAACAGTATTATTAGGATAGCACAAACACCATTTGTTTTCTACATAATAGTGTTTGCCTCTCCAGGTCTGTCTGCAGAAAAGCAGATGAGCATATAATGCAGAAAATGATAAAAAAAAAAGATGAGAAGAGAATAAAGAAATGTTTGAGATAATTGCTCCCTTAACACTTCATGTGTTCCTCATTAGATGCCAGTCATGTTTGTTCTTGCGGTGTAATTAACCGATGTGTTTCTCTGTGCTGTGCGTGGATTGGCTGGCGCAGCGCAGATGAGGCGGGGGATGAAAGGTGATTGGACAGAGTGTTGATGGCGGAGGTGTGAGCTCTGTATCCATGCTAGGAGTGCTCACTCAGAGGGAGGGGGGAATAATGGAGAAAAAGGCGAGAAAAGGGTTGAGTAGCCAAACCGAAAGCTTTCTTTATTCCCTGATTTACAATGTACAGCAAGGCAAGGAAATGAATACAGTTAAAACCCGTGGGATTTTCTGTTCTATTTCCACTTAATTTGGTTTCTCCTTTTCCAATGATGAAACACAATGTATTGATTTCTCCTTCTCGGTACGAGTCAGATGTTTGTTTCTTCTTTTTGTCTATTTTTGTTTACATTCACCGTGTGGCGACCAGTAACATTCTAGTTTTGCCTACATGTCTACCTTTGAGAGTATATCAGACTGTGGACATGTTTAGGTTCCAGATGCTTGTACCTAATGTGTGTATGTGCTAGTGTGTGTGTGTTTTCATTTACCCCCCATAAACACCATACGGCCAAGCAGACCTCTCCCTTCGGCCACTGGCTTGCTGCAACAGGGCAATCATTTAGCAAAGCCGTTTAGTCCCATTTGTAGACAATCTGGTCTTATTTACAGGGTTTTTGTCTCATTCTCTTCCTTCTGCAATTAATACCACACTATTTTTTTTTCTTTGCATTATCAATCTAAACTATCGATCCTGCCACCGATTGCTTTATGAGGAGCGATTGTCTTCAAATATTTACGTGTATCCTCAATTTCCAGCACGGATAACTGTCTCTGATGCTGCAGTGCCGTGTGTCCTTGCACACATTCTGCTCTGTTTGATAGACTCCAGGAGGAATACCAGGCTTCTCTCATTAAGACCAAATATTGGATTTCAAGGGTGATGAATGTCCACTGCAGACTCATAGAGGTCAATGCAGCTTCAGCAGCAAGTGAACATCTGTCATATTTGAAAGGAAATGGATTGCAAATGGGTCTCTTATGAACTGCATGGCCAAGCAGGGGGAATTTAGTGTTCTCAGTCAGATTGGGTTTAGCTCGTTCAGTGCTTTAGGTTAAGATGAGAGAAAATGCGATCTCTTCTCGTTTATGTTGTCAGGTTAACAGCCTATTTTGCTGCACTGTGACCGTTATTTTATAGTAGAATCTCCACCACATTTGGTGAGGCTTTATGATGTTGTATATTTGTGCTAATAGAATTTACTAAAAGCACACTGAAATATCATACTAGGATGTCAGTCCTGGTGTCTCTTTGTGTCCCTCTGTTCCGATGTGTCTGAGTCTAGCTGCATGGCTGAGGGGGTTAATCTGATATCTCCCCTCCCTCCCCCCTCCTTCCTCCACCTGTGACCTTCACAGGGGTCAGATGACGGAGGGCGGTGGGTGCAGGCTAAAATGTAGACCAGGCTCTGCACAGTTACCATGGTGAGATGTGTCAGACTGACTCAGGCAGACTGTGTGCCAGTGAAACTCAAGGTTTTGATCAGTGTAAAGAGGATGTAACAGGGAGAAAGGACTCAACAGCACAGGAGAGGGGGTGGTGAATCTACAGAGGCAGAGCAGAGGAAGGGAGGGGCGTGTGATGGGAAGGAAAATTACAGCAGAAGCCATGATGTAGCATCACTGAAAACATCTTGATATTTCAGTTATTTTATGATGCCTTTTATGATTTTCACAATTGAATTTTTATAGACTAGATATGAATGGATGTAGTGCATTAGGTAGACTTCTGTAGATCTGAATCCAGTCTGTCTTCACCACGTACAGCAGTGTATCCACACTGCTAATGGAGCATACCTTGACCAGCCTAGTCCAAGTGGGCTAACCCCTGGATGTGCCAGGGTCTGTGGGCCGCTGGCGAGAAACCTTTCAAAGTCATTTCTTTTTAGTCAAAGGACATGGATGGTAGTAGGGAGGGAGGAGGAGGGGAAGGCTTGGATTCGAGAGGAGGTGATGCACCTCTGAGCTTAAATTCATCATTCCCCTTTGGAAATCCAAGCTGTCACTGCTATGGTTGTGTGTGTGTGTGTGTGTGTGTGACTGTGTGTTTATGTACGTGCGTGATGCACATGCGCTAGCAGTTCTCGCCATGACTTATTAATGAGACAGTATTAGCTTTCGCCTGTACTTAAGACTCAATTCCTCTCACTCTCTCTTGCAGCCCAAAGTGCCGAGTGCAGACTGGAGATATTCAGCCTCCCTGAGAGCAGGAGGTGTAATGCAGAGGTAAGCATCCCATTTTTTCCCTGCCACTTCATACCTCACCCAGCCAATTTTATCGTGTTTTGTTGAAAACCAAAAAAACATGTACACCATTATTCACCATGATGAGATTTAAGCAAATAACATGCACCATTCTCTATTGTCTGATCTTAAGCACCACCCACCCTTTGGTAAGACTGATTGTTACCTCTGACAGCTTTGAACAATACGTTTAGCTGCCTAACACAAGCCTACAGTTGATTGTGGGAGTGGTGCAACATATATCCTCATATAGTTTACAGAAATGGCTTCAGTATGCCCTTGAAGCTTTACTTTCAATATGTTAAATAGGCTAATATGAACCTAAAGTGAATTAATGCAAAGTCATCTCCTGTCTGTTCAAAGGGAGAAGCCTTGTCATTCTGCAGTGGAGCAGATAATAGCTTCATACTAAAAGATCAATCTCTATTCTCATTAGTCATATCAGTTTGAAGCAAACATACATATACTATCTATCTAACTCTTGCATATTAGGTAGAGTCAATAAAATAAACAAAGTAGTCATCTGTTTTAAAGATTAACACCCATATTCTCTTGCATATCTGACAACACCCTTTCGGTTCTTTCCCAGTTATTTATAGCTGGAGAACCAGTGAATGCACAGATTTTGATGTCATTAATTAGCTTAGTTTGTGACCCAGAGGCAAGCTGTTGCCTGAATGTAATTTGAATGACTTAATAGAGGATATGTAGTCAGATGATAAAAACCTTTGAAAAGACGTCTTGATGTTGGTGTTTATGTTGATCTGACATTGAGGTCTACCACAGAGTCTAATCCACTCTTGACATTTCACTAAATCCTTTTCAATTTGTTGAAAACGGAATGAATAACATCAATATGAAAAGGGTACAGTGTCCCTTTTACAAGGCCACAAGGCAAATGTCTTGAAAGTCCTACCCATCTATGTATTTGAGAGCCGGGTGAGGAATTTAGGTTTGAGTAGTCTGAGATCATCTTTGTCGACAGCTGTTGCTCAGCTGTGATTTGTGCCGGGGGGAGAAAAGGGAATGACTTTGCATCAATTATTTCCAAAAAAAATGAATAACTAGCATCTTGTTTTGCTCATTTACATTTCCCAATGTGCATTATTTCTATTAAATATACAATTAATGTAAACTGAGAAATTTGATTAAAACATATAATTTAACAAGCAGAAATTATTTATCTTATAATGATGTAAAGAGGAGAAAATATCTCTCTTTATATTTCTATAGACAGATGGAGAACTGGCGGGAGGGAAGGGTAAGCAGTGAGTTGGTCAGTGGTGGATGAAGGGCAGGTAGTCAGGTGGAAAGATGGCCTATCAGGGACGTGAGGATCGCTGCATGGCCACACCAGTGATCACATTACTCATAAAACACCGGGCTGTTACCTGCTGTGAGATCAGATGGACCCAACTAAATCAAGGGTCATGATAGTGAGATGGCACCATAATTATAAAGTCACAGGCTTAATGAGTTACAGCTACCTACCTGTCATATCTATGTAATCTATCCACTTCCTATGGATAGATGTATTTGAGACACTGGCCTTAAACATAAAACAACAACTTTCCAATCAATATGTTAGAGAAAATAAAAGGAGTATTTCTTGGTAACCCATAACAGAATATGTACACACAGAAATTTTAGTACTACTGTCCAGGCTTCAACCATAATGTAGTGCCTGGTATCTTTGTCCAGTAATGCAGTTTACTTTAGATGAACACTATCTGTGTAAATACTGTGCATATGTATTCATGTGTGACACGCTGATGCCCATGTCAGATTAATAACTCATCGCATCATCTGAGAGTCATTAATGATACACTGATTCCCTCATAATTACAGCCGGGATTAATGAGTGTTAATGTGCCTGTGTCGAACCAGTCTAACATATTAAATCTGTCTCGTGACTCACTCTAATGTGTTTTACGTTGACTGTCCCCCCATGTGCCATTAGCAAGCCCCGCCGAATATTCATCTGTAATCAGAGCTTGTATGAGAGATTTTCGATATCACACCCAGACACCATGTAATGCACTGACCTATTTAATTTAGTTTAATATCTGGCTGAATTTGCAGCATTTCCTCCTAATTGTGTTTTCAGGTGGCTGTGTTTTGATCACTGTAGTTCTAAATATTTCCTAATGAGAAAGAATAATTTGTTTACAGACAGTAGAAGACGAGATGACGAGAAATGAAAAAGGAGGAATGACATTAGCTCTAAAGTATATCATCGCCCTAGTTTTTATCATTACATCTTATCACTATGACTCGATGATGCTGTTGCTTAGCAGCACATAAGATGGCCTCCATCTCCAAATCACTTTTGAGCTCTTCACAGAATCACCAGGGATACGTAGGGATCTAAAAAAAATGTTTTTAACCATCTTTAGCATTATTAAACTACAGATATGAACACTTTGTACAACATTCTCTTTTAATTCTTCTTATTTTTGAGAAGTAAAATAATTATTGATGCCTCAGAATTTACAGATTACTAAGAAAAGAGACCAGCTCACATTGTAAATGTTTTTACTCTAAGGGACCTAGTTTGACACAGATAGACATGTAGTTTTAGAATGAAAATCTGGAGTGGTTGATGTGTTTCTGTATCTTAGATGTCCATAGTTACTTAAACAAAATAAATTCTAGATTTGGAGAGTCTTTACTCTGCTGTTAACACACAGCAACTTGAAATTAATTATAACATGGTTGGTGCTGGCTAATCATAGAAAAACAATTTCATAATACTATCTGTTACTCTCTTCATGGCTTGAATAATGGCTCATGGCTAGACTGCGACAGTATGTTTGTGTAACTTGGGTGAACTGACCTTTTAAAAACAGTTTAGCCCTCCTTGCTTGGATCATATCATAAAGCAGTGGACATTTGTAAAGAACTACAGGTCTCACCTGCATTTTGATGACTGAAGTGGTTACAAAGATAGAAAATATAATCCTTCCCTTTTTATATCAGTGAGAGGCAGTGAAGGAGAGCTGTGGTTTTTAGCAGCATTTCTGTTGCTGCTCATCACTGCAGAGAGTGTGGCATTTTTCAGTAGAGGGGAGGGTGCTGGAATCCCACCGAGCAAGTGTGAAAATGTAATAACGGCCATCTGTAATCCATAATCCTGAGAAAGTCAGGAAAATTTAGGGTGACTACTTTAATCCTAATCTGAATGTTGCATTACTGGGATTGTGCTTCATGCCCCCAACTCATAACCACGCACAGAGTTCCAAGGTTTGAATTTTCAATATTGTGCATTATCGGAAACATGGAGAAAATCAGATATGTGGGAGCTTTTGTTTTAGTAACATGAAACAATGGTACCAACGAGTTTAACAAAGTATCTAATCATGTTTATTGAAGCCTTCTCTCATGCATCTTATTATGTCATGGCTTTGTGTGTACTGTATGTAAGAATATGTTTTCAGTGTGTTTTATGTGCATGCTTGTTTTTTTGTGTTCCAGCTCAGTGCACATGGAAGAGTCCTCAGTAATGCAGGGAGCCCAAGGGGTCCTGGTCCAGAACTGGCCCACTGCATCCAGCGCTGCTGGTAAGAATCTGTCATGCTACTTTCACCTCAGCCAATCACATCTAACTTACAGTAAGCAGTGGGTTAGGTGCAGTAAAAAAAGAAACATAAATACAAAGGTCTGCTTGGCACACATGGACATCATCTCATCCTTAAGGTCCAAAATAGTGATAGCCATCTACAATTTAGTTAACTGGATCAACACATTCCATGACACAGATTCAGACAATACCAGCACAAACTATGCCAACATCTGTGCATTCCTAAAGAGCTTATCAAACCACAAGAGAGTAATAAAATGAGGACAACGGAGGTATCTGCTACGAGATCGCCCCAACCCACTCCTAACCCTTCGCGCTGCTGCAGTGAGAGGAAATGACACATGCAACGTAGGCGTAGATGGATATCTCTGCTCTCTGCGTCAGGAAGGGAGGCAATACAGAGCAAAAGAGGGAGAGAGCGAGCAGATAGCTGTTTGCATTATCAGCTAGATGTTTACAGAGGCATAAGCCACTGAGCACAAACATTCGAGAACACATTAGAGAAGAATAATAAAACACAATTACATTAGCTCTTCACTTAATGTGTATCTCTCTCATTCTGTAGTTCTTTTATACACACACTCACAAAGAGCAAGATCGGGGGTTGGGGAAACAATCGAGTCTTGGATGCATAGCGACTTTCTTTCGAAAAATTAGGTCTTGATGCAATAAAGTTAAAGATCTGAAATGTTTTCTCAATTCTGTGAGTACATTCCTTACTGGATAATGAAACGCTAACAAATACACCTAATGTTTACAACCTAAACTAGGCCATTTCCTGAGTTTTCGCAAGGATGGCTGTGCATTAACCAAGATAAAGATAGAGGAAGTAAATTGATCTGATATTAATTGATATTATTTATGAATCATTACAAATACGCTTTGTTCCAAAATATATATTAATCAAAAATTAATAAGGAGACAAGGAGACATTAACATTCTCTGATAATCGGTTTATAATTTCATCCTAGCCCTTTGAATCTGAATTGAATCGCAAGGTTTCAAGCCAAGGATGATGTGGGCAACAATAGAAATGTTCCATATTTTATTATACATTTGTAAGCTTTCAATAATTTGACAATTAAACATGTAGACATTTGAATTGGTGTATCTGTGCATTGTAAAGCTAGATTTTCATATTGCTCTTCTTTTGACAAAGGAATTTACATTGCAAAACAGTCTCGGCAGCACTTTTGTTTCCAAGCAGTAGTCAGTTTGAAAATAGTCAGTTTATTTACAGGAACCAAAAAGACTAAATATTTCTGGCCATCTGGCCCTCATCAAGGGTGGACAAGACCTCACAGAAGGCTCAAACAAGGGCTTATTAGAAAACAGTGCTTTTAATCGTCAGAGCAGGGAACACTGGAGCATAACAAAACCTCTAAACGACAGCACACTCGATGTTGGATGACATTTCATGGACATTGTAATGTGAATGTCATTGCATATGATGCCATATTCCCTGCCCCTAACCAAGACTTGTGACCAAACATGCTCTCCATACACAGTGTCAACAGCATGTGTGCTGTGAGGAGAAGTTGTCAAGTTACGACTTTCCTCTTGTGAGGGTCAGAAAAGATTAGGACTCAAACATAGGAAAGAGTGGCCTGGTAAAGAAAAATGGCAGGTGAGATAACTCGACAGAAGTATCCACAACGAGAGGACTGGAGCAAGGACGGAACAGTGCAATTAAGTTTAGATAAAGAGGCGATTTGTTGTAATTAAGTATGCAGAAATGGTTTGGCCCGCTGTCTTTTATAGACAGGAGGCGGTGGGCTGGGCAGGCAGACAAACTACCCACACACCGACTACTGTCGCTTCCTATCCACACACCCAGCCGCCTCCGCTCTGCCATCGATTTCTTGCCTTGGCTGAGGACTTACAGCCTGCAGGCACTTCAAAACATGATAGATAGAGAGATAGAAAGATAGATCAACAGAGAGACAGAGAAGAGAACAGGCAGTTGTGACGTCCTCAGGGCGGGTCAGCGGTAACAAGATCAGCTGGCAGGATTTTAAGGTGGTCTAATTAAGCCGTGGCAATTCAAGAACAACACATTGCGTTCACGCTAACCTCTCCGTGCCTGAAGGCTCACTGTCCCTTCTTTATTTTATCATTAGTCAGGTTAAGAATGGAAATATTAGCTGAGGGCTGTATTAGCTTCAGGTCACATTTGAGGGTTGGATTAGGGATAATTCTGGGCTAAGAGTGTCAGATAATATGGAAAGAGTTTATCAACCAAGCTCCCTGACTGGAGGACAAGCTTGGGAAAGATTAATGTTCTGACTTTCAAGTTGTGTTTATCATGTCTCCGAAATGAGAGAAGTGCAGATATTGATTCAGTGTGGCCTGTCACATCCCTATGAGTCATAGTCAGAGCTATTTATATCTAAATCGTCTTGTTTGCGCGACAGGCTGTGGTCCTTAGGTGGGGAGCAGGAGTAAGGGACTTTGGATTGTCAAGGGGATTGTTTAAGTCGGGGTGTCGTTCCTACAGGGGGCTGTTTTGCCTCACAGTCTATTTTTTGCTTCGATGTGAGACACAGAGGTACTGCTGACAACGCCCCTGTTTTCTGCCTCTCTGGTTTTGAGCGCGTGGATTCGTGTGTTTGTGTCAGTTTGTGTGCCGTTGCATCTTGGTGTGTGTGTGTGTGTGTGTGTGTGTGTGTGTGTGTGTGTGTGTGTGTGTGTGTGTGCGCTTGCATGTGTAAAAGAGAGAGAGGAAGAGAGACAAACAGCAATGTTTAGTAGCCATATGAAAATCCTGCATGATCTGACAGGATGATATATAAACAGTGTTGGGAGTAACGTGTTACAAAAGTAATGCAATTACTGTAATGCATTACTTTTTGCTGTAACGCAGTAATGTAAGTTATTACAAAAAAAAATTGGTAATCTCTTACTCGGTACACATCTCAGTAACACACGCTACAATGCATTTTAAACCCGAAATGAAGTGGTGTGTTGTTTTTATACAAATTCACCAACGCCGCAAGATTAGCAGAGGAGAAAAAAATCTGCGCAAATTTTTACTTCCTGTTAGTGCTAGAGAACTATTGATTGAGGAGAAGATGGCTGTGTTGAGTGTGAGAGTGTTTGTAGAAGTTGGCCTACCACACCACCAAGTGCAGTAGTAATAGGATTCATTCAGCAGCCACTGCAGTATCTTGAGATACTGCCACTCTTTCTCTCTCTCTAGATCCAGGTGGGAAGGCTTGCCATCAACATCACTGAGAAATCAAATCCAGGGAAAGCAAAACAAAAAAAAACCTGACCTGTCATCAGACAGTGTCAGAGAAATATCATGAGTTTCAATTACAGTATCTACTGTCTGTCCTGCAGTAGTTTATATCATGCTGTGTAACCTTAACACATGTCTTTCCTAGGTCCTTTAACCTTTCACCTTCAAGCTAGGGTCTGTAATGTTGTTCAGAAACACATTTTGTTATACTGGGTGAAATGGTCCTTCCATCCTGAGAGTAGTCAATACATTATGTAGAAAAAGCTGACCAATCCGTGCTATCCGGCCCGAATAGAAAGAAAATCGGATGCCTTCATGTCTCGTTCTGCCTACGCCCCCCTCTGTCCCTCCCTCCTCCGCGTGTGCACAGGTCACGTTTCACTGATGCCGGAAATATTCAGCACACTCCTCTGCAGAAATACGGAGTTGCAGATGAAGACGTTCATTTGACCCCAAAGAAGAAGAAGAAGAAGAAGAAGAAGAAGAAGACGTTCATTTGGTTACAATGGCAGAGAAAATGCAGCCAGCGTTACTTGTTTTGTAAGAGTGGCGTAGTCCTTTCAGTAATAGGGCAGTGCGTGAGGTGTGCGTAAGGTGTGAGTGGGCGAGCAAGAGTGAGGGAGCGTGCGTACGTGCAGACAGTGAATGAATGAGTAGGTGGAGGGGCACATTGAGCAGCAGTAGTAGCGGGTAAAGTGTACAGTATGCTGCTGTTGTCTTTGAATAAACGGGACGGCTCCCCGAAAGATCGCAAAGCTCCCTGGCATTATTTTACCGACCGACGAACACGTGAAAGGGGGTTCACCCCGAAGGTAATCATAACATCATAACTAGTGGAACTTAGAGGAGGTGCCACTTTCAAATCTTGCTAGCTCTCTTGCTAGCTCTCCAGGATCGTAGACCCTAGCTTTAAAATCAGTGCATATTTGATACAGCTGGATAAGAAGCTGGATTCTAAATCCCCAAAGCTTGACATTTATAAACACGGCACCTGGTTGCAGTCAATATCAGGTTATCACAGGTCTCACACAACAGACATTCATCTCTTTATGTGGGTATGTTTGTGTCCCTCCCCCAGGTTATAACACTCCACAGCCATGACCCTGACCCCTGCCCAGGACAGCGAATACTCTTATGACAAACTCACACCCCTTGCTTTGTGTGACAACCACACCAATGGCGTCTGACAGGAATGGGGTATAAATGGCCCGTAAGTCAACGGGTAGGTCACTGTCTTTAGGGGGGGTGTCAGCTCCGACAAAACCAAGTCAATCACACACATACAACTCAAAATAAAAGATTAGTACGTCCTATTAGTCATTCAAAACGCATGGGAAAATAAAATCTCAGTTACTTTGTTAATTACTTTGTTCATAATTTTTTTTATATCATAACAAGACATTTACAAACAATCAAAGAATAAAAAAGTGTGTCATGGTCATGTTCAGCTGACAGCTCTGTCCGTTTCACATGCACCTGTGTGATACTTAGTGAACTGATAATTCAGTAGCTTGCACCAGCATCTAGTCACTTAAATACTTAAGCTGACTCACTGCTCTATTATTCAAGGTTGAAAGTTTAAAAGTTTTTTGCATTTGCATCAGGGTGGACAGCAGCATCATCTTCTCATTCATAGTAAGACATCAAGGAAACACTATCCATCCACTTCGACTCTGTGTAAGCAATAAGCATCAACAATGTGAACACAGTCCATCCTATCCAGGATGGTGAATTGGAAACAGGTCTCTATAAAGTTTCTGATTTCCTGTAGCGTCATATTTGTCAATTTCATTTACCTGCAACCAAGCATTAAATCCAAGATGTATTAGCATGTTTTTTGTATTTAGGTAATTTAGAGACAAAACTCAGATTAGGGTTTTACAATTAATCAATTATCAATTAATCTAATTTACCAAGGGCCTGTAATATTCAAATCACAGGAGTTATAATTCTTTGGTGAAGGTTAAAATGTGTCGGAACATCCAACTAAATTAAGCACTGTGGTACTACATAGTGATGTGTTGGTCGCAAACGAATCAGTTCGAAGGAACGACTCTTTAACGCGAACGAATTGACCTGATTCCACTTTTCACTTCTCTCTCCTTTGTTCGTTCGTTCTCACAGAATAGTCGCTGTGTTGTTATCAGAGTGGTGAGGGGGACTGAGAGCCAACCAATCGTATGCTTTGAGCACGATCGTTTGAGAACGAGGAGCTGAGAACTGTGCATTACATGATTCACCGCTAAACGACGTACCGGAAACGCGACTGAACGAACGAACGAACGAACAACATGAACGATTCTTCCTGCCGAACTGACCGATGGGAACTAAATCTCGACATCTCATCTCATCTCATTTTCTTTTTTTTCCGCTTTTCTGTGAGGGTCGCAGGGATCTTACCGCTTTTATCCCCTTTTTCAAGGGGTCGCGGGGGTTACTGGAGCCAATCCCAGTTATCTCTATGGGCGAAGGCCAGGGTACACCCTGGATGAGTCGCCAGCTCATCGCAGGACCCTTCCTGATGGCAGAGGCCGCACAGGGTGCCAACTGCACATCAGGAGCAACTTTGGGGTTCAGTATCTTGCTCAAGGATACTTTGACATGTAGCTCAGTTCTGCCCCAGGGGAGCCGGGATTCAAACCAGCGACCTTCCGATCACTAGTCGATGCGCTCTACCCACTGAGCTACAGCCGCCCCTAAATCTCGACATCAAACGATGAAATCGACCTCTAGCGCTACAGAGACGCCCTGGCCTCCCCCTGGGAACATGCTTTTTTTCAGTGAAAATGAAATACAAAAAAGCAGTTTGCAATATGATTTTAGGTTTACATATCAGTCAGTATTCAGATTGTTAATGTTTTACCTGCGTTGCTATTATCCTGCACTGCACTATGTTCAATGACGAAGCTGGAAAGCTATTAGATTTGACTCAAATAATTGATGTTCAGGGTGCAGCCCTACAAAACTGAATAAGCCTGATGAGTGCGACACTCTGAGCTGAGTTAGTACAGGGCAACTCAACTAAATCAGCGATTCTTGTTTAAAGCCTTTCACTGTATCAGTCTCTGGACTTGCATCTCTGCAGAGTCACTCCAGCTGTTCTTCACACTCATTTTATTATTCCCATGTAATGCATTCACATTTGCACACTCATGGTGTGCACAATTCACTATGTTAAGGTGTCTGTGATATGTTTAAAGCTTACAGCAAATCTCCATATTCTCATGCAACTCCCTTTCCTCTCTAATCACATTAGCATCTCTCTGCTCTGCATCCAATCAGATTAGTATCTCAACTCCCTGTGGTAACATCAGCAGCTTTGACCTGTTCTTCTCCAGTGAGGAGTGTGCTTGGTGGTAGATGAGTGAGCCCACAGTAGCCAAGATATATTTCTCTGCCTCTTTGAAGTCAATGAGCTGATGGATCTGATCCAGGGAGACTTGCTGTCTGCGAACAGCACACCTCCTCGAGTCTGTTTGGTTTGCTCCTGTAGAAGAAAACGTAGCTCAAGTGGACATGCTGTCAGATTATGTTTTGGAAAACAGACCAAGGATGCAGTACAGTCCTTGCTCGCTCACTCTCTCATGTGTATTGTCATCTTCACTGTCTATCTGCCTCTCCCTCTGTTTCCCATACACACAGATGCCACCCACTGTAGGATCTGTCTGTGATGTCTGGTTGCCCTTTCTCTTGAATCACTATACAATACACTAGAGAGTACCCACCATACACTTGTTCACTGAGTGTGAGTGGATCACTTTTCAGTACTGTTTGACCATCAAAGGGGTTCAAGTGTTCAAGCAGATACCTTTTATGCTGCCTGGAGAGCTCTGTCACACCACAGTCTGCCAATATGCCACTACAAAGGCCCATGGCATTTAAAGGAGTTGGATTTGTGTGTAAATGTGTGTGTGCATGTCTAGGTAGGAGATCCATCAGGGATATTTGGGGCCTGAATCTGCAGCTGCATTAAGAATCCAATGGTCCCTCAGAGTTTCATTGATTAGAGGGAGACGGGTGATTGGGGGAGAAAATGGAGGGAGACAGGGGGACTATGGGCATTAAGGGTTAGTATTTAATAGCTCCCTCCCCTCCCTACACAGCCATTCTGCTCCCAAAGCTCAATCTGTTGCATCTTTGCCAGGTCCTTCTTTTATAACATCCCTTATACCTCACATGCAGAAACCCACATGTGCATACACATAAGTCAGGTGGAAAAATGCAGAGCAAGCTACACTGTACATGCACAGCACTGTATATCATCCTCAGCCCATTTTCCTGGAGTTTTATGGGGTTACAATAAAGTCTAGTTATGGTGGAAGCAGATAGTCCCTAGACCTCATCATAAACAGATTTTCCCTTCACTGAGCTGATGAGGACAGCAAAAGCAGAGGGGAGGTTGGAGCAGGAAAACAGGGTAGCAGAGGGCTTGGGGATGATGGGAAGGGGATACAGAATATATATTTTTTAAATTATTGTGAATGAAGGATGAAAAGCAGCAGAGTAGAAGGATAAGATGAGGATGGAGGTCAAAGAGAGGAGAGCGGTGTGTTCAGGGAATATTTAGAAGAAGGGAGGGGAGAACAGTGGCACTGATCAATATGACAATAAGAAGTGGACAGCCGGGTCTACCTAAGTCAATAGACCTTAGGAACAGAAGAAAAACATTGAAGAGAAGATGCAATGAAGACTGGAATTCTTGAAGAAATCTCGCTCTGCCTCAAATATTTGCACACAGCAACACTTTTTAATGTGGAAAGCCTCCCTAGTTGGGATACTAAGCCAGGTTTGTCTATCCCCAAGGCCTGCATTACTTAGGCTGTAAATGCCGTCTGCTACAGTAATACAATCAGCAGAGATTCTAGCAAAGAGCCTGGCCTTGGTTTGGCTTTTAATCTGTGCCCCACAGCTTGCTGCAAGCAAATACTAGACACCTATTAAACAACTGCTCACATTATGTGCACCAAGAAACCTGAAAACTAGTCAAATGTAGAATTGTTTCACATTTAGAGCGCAGATGTTATGTTTTATTATGCGAACATACCATCTCATGCTGTTTGCAGCAACCGTCTCAGCATGATGTCCTCCAGCTTTCACAGTAACTTGATAATATCCCATGGGGTGTTGCTTTTGTAACTTAAAATCAAATAAATAAATCATGAAAATCATTCACACATTGTTAGGCTGGTGGCAGTTAGAAGACATGTCAGTGTCTACAGACAACGCAATGAACCCAATCTGTCCCGCTTGAATCTTGATTTAGTTTCTTAACCCACTGTGTGCTTTCAGTGGGTTAAGAGATGGAACAGGACACCAAATCAAACAAATGATAACAATCACAAATCATTTTTGAAATCTAGTGAGTAAGAAAAGCCTGAACTTTTAACAATTTAAAACACTACTCTCCCTGAAGTCGTTACCAACTCACAAAGACCTAGATAAATGTTAATTTGACATTTTCAGAATGTCAGTTGGTCAATTTCTTGCCAAGAGTTTAATGTGAATTTTGATAATACTGTCCTATTCGTCCGGTAAATATAACTCTACAGTTAAAAGCCAGGTAGCTTAGCAGATAGACTGGAAACAGGCAGCCAACCTGTTTCTATCAAAAGCCAACAATGTAGGACAGACTTAAAGCAAAAAATATGTGTATATATGATAGTTATAGATTTAAGGTTGTTCTGTTCTGAGATAAAAAAAAAATAACATTTCACTTCCCTGCTGTGTCCTATCTATGGATCATTAGCACATTCATGTGGTGCAACCTCGCACTATGAAACAAAAAATTGAATGAGCTTGAAAAAAAAATCTCGCAAAGCATCATTTGGCATTACATGAACAGAAAATAAAATTTGCTGGGCCAATTCTCAGAAACAAGTGTTATTATGAAAGTGAATCAACCAAATGAAGCCCACGCTACAAATGTTTGTCAGTCGATCCATCTGTCACAATGGGATGTTACTGCCAAATTATTGTGACCGTCAACAAGTGCGTCTCAAAAGAGCTTTGCATCAGTGAACAAAGTAGCTTTGAGCTGTTAGTTCCACCTTTTTTCTCAGTTCTAAAAACACAGACCTTTCTGTTGGAACATACTTCCACACACAAACTGTTTTGTCTGTGGCATTGTGAAATTCAACAAAAGCGTTTAAAATCAAACAGGAACACAATTTGACCACCACTGGCTAACACTGCATATTGCCAGCCAATGAGCTAGTAGCAGCTTCACGGCTGCTTTCCACTGTCACAGGTGAAAAATGGGCTGCCACTTTTCATTGTTTTTAACTAGACAAACAATATCATTACAATTTGTGTTGCCAGCAAGACACTTGAAATGTATGTATAGCAGATTCAGGCACTACTATCTCCCTCTGCACACCAAAGTTAAAAAGTACCACAACATGTCAAGGCTTTCCCTCTGTTAAATTTTTAATTTTTTAGGATTGGAGGTACATGAAAATGGGGCTAAGCGTACTGTTGGACCTCTGAGTAGAGGCTTTAGGTGCACCTGCATAAACATAACTTTACTCTCTGGTGTCTGGTGTGTCTGATCCTACTGCCAGGTTCAGAGTAAAGCAAAACATCCACTGATCCTATTCTGGGGATGAATATGTTTCAAGCTCATAAAAAACATAGGGTTGGGCTCTCCAATGACTGAAACCTATCGACCCCTCTAACATCAGCTTCTAAGTAGCCACTAACTGTAACATTAGCTGCCATTAGCTCGTTAGCTCAGTTAGCATTCCTAGTAGCTTACTTCCTCCACTGGGTCCCTCAGCCTCTGGCCTATTAACCTCCTCCTCCCAGCAGTCCATAACTACTGTGCAAGAAGTCTTAACACCTCTCTTGCTGCTACCTGAGCTAACGTGCTACATGGCTAACTGAGCTAACTATCTAAGCAACAAATAATGCCACCTGTCCAGCAGACTATAAAATATAATCCAGTTTCACAACAGTGAATAAAGTTGTGTTTTTTTATAGTAATTAGAGAAGCATGTCCTGATCAAGTTCAGTGCCCCAGTTTGCTATGCCATCAAGCACACTGAAATGAGAATGACTCTGTGCTAATGTCACCTTCTGATCTGTAGGTGATTCCCTTTGATAGGCTTCTGGGAGTCTGTCCAATCAGAAAGAAGTTGGCTATTAGGAAGGGCAGCCTTAAAGTGAAGTGTTTCATACAGAGGGTGAATTGAAGAGTTGCATAAAGGGCCAATAAATGATACACTATATCAGGGGTGCCCAATGCGTCGATCGTGATTGACCGGTAGATCACAAAGGTAGTGTGGGTAGACATTCCGTGACATTCCAATTGAAAATGAATGAATGGATGAATCTGCGAAAGACCAAGTCGAGTCTACTATGCCACCTGATTGACATACAGGATGGCCAGTCTGAGATCTCTTCTTGTATGGGTCACACGTCACATGTCACACGTCATGTGCCACCATGCATGCACAAACATGCTAGCTACTGCAAAACACAAGCAAGCGAAGTGACCTGGTTAGCGGCTTCAATTGATATCAACAAAAGAAGGGATATAAAAAAATGCGCATTTTTCTGATTTGTCAAACTACCATCGCTTTTCCGAAGAAGGGGAATGTTGAGAGGCACTTTCGAATTGTTCATAAAAAGTACAACACTGACTTTGACAAAGACAAAGGTGAGGGAACTAAAATCACAGTTAATCGGACAACAGTCGTTTTTCACACAGCGGAATTCACAAGCAAAGGCCGACACCGAAGCATCGTTACGTGTGAGTCACATCATTAAGCATAAGAAGTCCTTCCAAGATGGAGAGATGATAAAAGAGGCCTTTGTTGAGGCAGCTGACTCCTTGTTTCGGGATTTTAAAAACAAACCAGACATATTATCATCAATCAAAACTCTTCAGCTATCAAGAAGTACAGTTACACAGCACTGTGAAGTAATGGCCGAGGATTTGACACAGCAGCTTCGGAGAGACACTGCAGACTGCGAATGTTTCTCACTGCAATTAGACAAGTCTACAGACACCAGCGATACAGCCCAGTTGTGCATTTTTATTCGGATGGTGTTTACAGATATGACTGCAAAAGAGGAGCTATTAACATTATTGCCCATGAAAGAACGCACGCGGGGAGAAGACATTTTTCAGGCATTCAAAAACTTTATGGAGAAAACCACCAGCTCCCGGTGGGTAAATTCTGTGCAATATTGATGGCTGTTTGTCACCTATGTGCATTACTGCTGTCAATTTTTATGTGCAATACCAAGGGTTACATTACTCTCTCAATATCAGTTGTGCATGTTATATAAAGTATACTCAGTGTATGTGTATATTTAGGAGCGAGGAAATTTCACGACTGGACTTGTTGCACAGGTGGCATCCTATCACAGTACCATGCTGGAATTCACTGAGCTCCTGACAGCGACCCATTCTTTCACAAATGTTTGTAGAAACAGTCTGCATGCCTAGGTGCTTGCTTTTATACACCTGTGGCCATGGAAGTGATTGGAACACCTGATTTCAATTATTTGGATGGGTAAGTGAATACTTTTGGCAATATAGTGTATATAAGGACATGTTTTAACTGTGAATCATGCAACGCTATTCTAGTGGAGTCCCAGAATAAACATATAGAGCTATAAATTAGCATAATAGGTCGTCCAGATGCTCGCCCAGCAGGGGAGTGAGAGTAAGTCTGCATGCTCCCTTAGCTGGTGACAGAGCCAGAGTTGTCTCGGCTGGGTGAAACAGTCCGAGGTTGCTGTCAGAGCGACAGTGGGAAGCGGCTGTGACAATAGTTGTGAGCTGGTGAGGATTCTTCCTACTCGCTGGAGCAAGTCAGCTTTTCTGCAATGGGACAGGCTTGCCAACACCCCATGGCCCTCCTCGGCCCTAACAGCGATTTTGTCAATGGTCATTTTTTCATCTTCATTTGCCAATTTTTTCGACAACTCTCAACCCTGACAAAAAGTAAAAGTGGGTACATAAGTAGTTGAACTGAGTAAGAGATAAAATTGTGAATGGAATGAAAAGATTATATTTTAAGTCAATCTGTTGTCCTCTAAAGGTCTCGAACAATCTTTAAAGATGGCGATCACACTGTACTGGACTACAAATTATCCGAATGAAAACAGGATTTGGATTGACTGATAGATTTGCCTCATGCACTCACCTGTAAAAGAGTTCATCCTTTATCCCCGAGTCTCAGACCATTCTCTGAGGTGTGGAGGGGGGCAATTGAATTAGCCCCACCCTCTCTAGCCCACAGCGAGTGATATGGGACTGGATTCCATTACACAAACTCTATCTAACCCAGACTGCGG
>OMLP01044137.1:0-13424 GCA_900302685.1 Spondyliosoma cantharus
CCAGCGTCAATGGACTCTTCAGAAATCCAGACTTTGCCTGGTGATAGTTGTTGTAACTATCGGGGTAAAGTGGACACTGCAGAGACGATGTTGGTGGTGAGTTTGAACTCTCCACAGTAGCTCCTCTTGACAAAATCGATCCACTATTAACTTACATTGTCGTCCGTAGGAAACTTAAATAAGCTAATTGAGCCGTGACCCTGCATACTGTGGCATCCAGGAAAGATGCACGAGCGACGTGGAGGAGACATGACTGGTTAGCTGACTGGTTGACTGGTTAGCTAGCTGCAAACTATCAAGAGATGCTATCCGAGACTGGAGAGCGAGCAGGAAAACCACCGAAGCTAATGCACTGAATGTATTTATAGCTTCGGTCAGGTTTATGCTAATGATGGCTCCGTTACGTAATGCGGCTAAGACTTCTGACCCGCCCATTAAATCCTGAACACAGAATTTTGAAACACAGTTTGTGAAGCCTAGCTCCACAATTAAATTATAAATGTTTGAATGGCTTTTTACATGTTTTAAGGAAATACATTTATGACCTATTTAATGTGTTTAGAAGAAAATTGCTGAATTTGCTTTACACGGACTTTAAGCACCCAAATGTGTTTCATCTGAGTCTGTTACCTGCTTGACTTTACCAATGCAGCTGGGGATTCACTTACTTTTGCACATACACTAATTCCATGTTTCATGTAGTTTTTGGGCTATACTTAAACAAGTCCCACTAAACAAGTACATGCAATTGATAAACATAAATCTGACATTTCATATATAAAAGCTTTGGTAAAATAACAAAATCATGGTAAAACAACAGAAACATTTAAACTACTTAAGGGGTTCACATACTTTCAAGCAGCACTGTATGTCATGTGTTCATCATTTGAATGCTTGACCCCAAGTCCATTTCTAGCTGTGCTTGTGTTTTTAACAAGCCAGCTCATGTGTATTTTATAGTTTTAACTTATCTGTGGTTTTGCAGAAATGTGCTTTGCTAACATTTATTCTAGTGATTGTGTTGACTATACAGAAAGTCAGCAGACCATTCCTATTGTGCCTCCTTTCTCTGGAATAATCTCCCTGTTGAGGCCAAAACCCATTTACTGGGCAATATCCGATTCAAATTAAATCTTTGAATGGAACTACTAAAGGCGTACGACAGCCAAAGGCACTATATTTTCCCTTTTTCCTAGATAACTCGATTGATTGCTGTTGGACTGTTAAGAGATCAGAGAGAAGTGTCTACAAATACAATAACCTTCTAAAATAACTTTTAACAATGCTGTAATTCAGCTATTGTTAATTCTGTCTGTGTACATTATGGGATCAAGGTTTCCATTAACACAAAGTCAGTGTGATTAGTAATACCTGAGAAGATCTGTATGTAATTTATAAATTAATTACTTTAACATAATGATATTGATGATACTGTCATCAGTATTTCGTCTCTACAACTAAGTCCAAATAAGTTCTCTGAATTTTTACATCAACACAATACAATACACAATACATTTTGAATTACAATTTTTTATTTTTATGTAATAATATACACATTAATGACAAGTATGTGCAAAAGTAAGAGTTTGAGGTTAGGCCTTTAACAAACACGATCACTGACATACAGTATCTGCTGAAGTTATGCTAAATTATACTGCATACAACAATAACAAAAGTTCTTATCAGATTTGAGAGAAAATACATTCATATCAGAGAAGCAGATATACAGTTGGAACATTCTTATATATGAGGGAGGATAACTGTGGAAAGTTCACAATCATTTTGCAGCGACAGAAATCTTTGCTCAAACAAACAACTCAAAGGGGTGTTTTCAGTACATTTCAGTATTTACATTTTAAAAACACTGAAAAAGCTTCAGCCTGAGGATAATGTCACATTGATCTGGCAGAAAAGTTTGCCACCACCATCTTGACAAGTGAAAATTAGTATTACAGAGTATACAATCCTATGTAGATAGATAGATAGATAGATAGATAGATCCTAACATACAAAAAAGTTGTTAGGGATATAAAACACAATAAAGCTCAAAACCTATTTCTATTGCGGTTGTTAGAAAAGGAAGAAGGTAGGCTGACAGATCTTGCAGTCATTTAAGAATGATTAAAAACATGCAAAACAGACTAATTAAATCTTTAATTCAGAGAAAAAAAGTCAAAACTCAAATACATTTGTCACAGTAATCCTCTTCAATACACTGGGCACTTTTGGCAGTCATTTAAGCTCCTTATCTACAAATGCAAGTGGGGGTATTGGGATAGGCTCTTTTTTATGATGCCACAAATCCTTTCAGGGAGGAAAATTGATTAGATGACAGGACAACCAAGTGTGTGCTTGACATGGGGGACCATTGTTTGTCTCATCTAATACCAACAGTCAGTGATATGGGGCCGTGATCTTTCCCAAGCCTTAATGTGGTATTTTTTAAACAAACCTTTTCTCAACCCTAATCAAGTACTTTTGCCGTCCAACCGAACCTGAACCATGGCAGTGGCAGATCAGAAAACAGATCTATGAACCATTATGGTAATAGTCATTTTTAATGGTTTCGAGAGGCGCTGACCTATAAGCTGGTTTCAGCACTGCTGATGGAAGTGTCAGATCAGAAAATGGAAGACAGTGAGAGATGACATTTTATTTGAGTTTATTTTGGACGACCCACCTGTGATGCTGCCTGCTGTTTTACAGCAATGAACATATTTCAATTGTCTATCACTGTCATTTTCATTTCATGTTACACTGCATATCATTCACTATATTCACAATATATTTTGATGTTAGTCATAAACGCATAACCTTAATTTTTGCTATTAAGTCTTCTTAATTATTTTTTAGGTTATCATATACATATTTTATGTTAATTATTTTTATAATCCAGAATATTAAAAGATGCAATTCCAAATTAAATGTTCAATGCATCAGAAATAGTACCAACTGTACCTGTGCCCCTATGATTTGATTTGAACAGAACATTAGACTATCTGTGCAAATCACAGGGTAAAATCTGAGTTAAAGCTTGTGTTTTAAGTTGGACTAAGAACTGAGAAAGATTCACAAGTGAGGCAAATGTGCAAACATGTCTTTTCCACTACCTGCTGAGTTATAGAGCTTCCTTTTTTCTAGTTTTTTGGGTTGATAAGGAGCCCTTAAAATTGTATTTACAGATTTTTTGGCAACTTGGGGAAAATAGTGAACACAGCACTGACCCATCATCATGTTTTACATTGATAAGGATAACTTGTTAGATTACACATCCATGAGTTACACAGAAGCATTATAATTTATTTGGAGTCACTTTGTGTCCACCTGATAAAAGTCAGTCCAAAAATTCACTCTCCTGTAGCTCTTTTTTGCTGAAGGAAATATCTCCCTCTTCTCAGTGCTCCACTTTGTTCACCAGATATAAGACTTACTGTGTCTATTAAGCCGGTAGTGTACAGTGGAATTTTGGAGCTTTGTTTCTGAAATGTTTTCTGGCTGTTGCCGATAAATGAACAGTGACAGTGAACCAAAATAGTAAAGTTCTTTGGAATGAACAATGAACTGAAACGCAGTGTAAAGCTCTGTAAACAGGAGGGCAGCTGTAGATTCAGGTGATCATTTTCTGTAGTTTAATTAGATCAAGCCTCTCACATTTTCAAATTGTTGTCACATTCTCAGTTGATACATTGTTTTTATAAAAGTACTGCTTTTTTCTTATGATTTATTTGGTGTAAAATGCTTTATGAGTGTTTATTATTCACATAAATCTGACATACTTTTTAGATTGTCACCAAAGACAGATCAGAATCTCACACAGCAGGACTTATTGCAGGGCAGTTGTATTTGATTGCTTTACATTGTGCTTGTTACCTATTTTTCTGGCATTTCAGTATAGATTGCTGTCTTTGTGACTTCACTGACAATGAAGATAATTATTTTTTCTCTTGATTTGGCTTGTTTTCAAGGAATGTCATTTTGTAGATTTATAAATAAAGGAGTAGTGCTTCCTGTCACACAGAGGTTTTCATATAGCTTTTTGTATAAGTATTGTTCCTTTTCAATAAAGAAATGAAATACTTAGGAATTACCTGATTTTGTGGGGAAAAATAATGAGCCCTCTCATTGATTTGCAACTACTTTACATAAAACACTAAACTAGTTACAATTACATGCTTATGTTGAAAGACAGTAGCTGTCAGACCTAATGTTAATTTTGACAAATCTTAAGATTTACTAGTGTTACATATTAGCAATATCTATTTGTTTTCCACACCCCTTTGGTCAAGTGATGCAATTAAATGAAGGAAATCCAAACAATCCAAAAGCACAACTGAAAACTAAAACAAGTCACTGTCACAAGCAATCTACTCAAAATCAAAGCAGCTAAATAAACATGAAAACTTGCAGATAAGACAAGTCACGTGCATTGTTTTGCTTTGTGGCATACTGGTCAGAAAGCACAACAATGTGTATAGTTGGGAGTCATATAGTTTAAAGCATAATCAATTATAGCTATGAGCTCATTAGTAATATGACACATGCCAGGATTAGATCTCTTCTGGAATATCTTGAAGATCTGTAAAAGAGTGAACAAATTCAAATTCAGACCACTGTTCCCCTGATACTACAATACGTCTTGACTCTATAATCTAGTCAATAATTCTATGACATACTTTAACTGAAACCTTATATTCTGCTGCGATGTCATGTGTAGAGGGACTATTGCAAAGTGCACAAACCTCACACATTTTAGCTTAGCTCATGAAATTGTTGAGGTTTTCTGGCACTAATATGAATATATGTCAAGTAAGCATTGATATGTTCCAGCTAGGAAAGAAAGTGTAATTTTCTGAAAATAAGTTTTTTAAGAAAACCGTCCAATAATGGCCGGCCCATATATAGATTATATATGAAATCCATACAAAATGCAGTGTTGTGAAAAGTACCCAAAAGTCCTCCTTGAGTAAAAGTAAAGATATCATATTAAAATTGTACTTATAAGTAAAAATTAAAAGTGAATATATATATAATATCTGAAAGTAATAAATGTACTTTAGTACCAATAGTACAAGTAAAAGTAAACTATGCTGTATCGGCCCAGCCAATTATTCAATCCCATACTTAAAACTTTTCAGAAGCAGAATCAGTATTTCCCTTTTTTTTTGGCCTTTATATGGCTTTATTGACAGAACAGCTTGAGAGATGACAGGAAACAGGATGAGAGAGAAAAGGGTGGGTGATATGCAGCAAAGCCAAGCCTCTGTTCATGGTTCATTTGATAACAAAATGCTGTGATTGGCTTTCTGAAAGTGCATGGATGTGTTCACAGATAAGTAACATTTCAACTTTGGACATCCTTTTTATATCACTAATAATCAACTGTTATACCAACCAGGAGCGATCCTGACCAAAGCACCCCACATTATTTCTTTACTCAGTCTTTCACACATCCATTCAACCAGCGATGGAACAACCACTACGGGCAGTTCTGGAGTTCAGTATCTTTTTTAGGATTCAGGATTTTATTTGGATTCTACTCTGATTAGTGGATGAGCTGATGCATGATGCATGTAACAATCACAATCATTTTGAGTAAAGTCTGTGATCTGACCTTTGGAGCTTTCAGATGCTGTCCCATCATCATCATCTGACGTCATGTCTACCTCCAAGTCACTGCTGTCCTGGACACCATCTGACTGGTGGACAGGTTCCTGGTTGGCCTGAGGGATGTCTCCAGTTGAGAGCTCCCTTCCTGATACCAGAGAGACAGGCTGAAACAGCAAGACATATGAGATTGTAGAAGCCTGACACTGAGACTATTCACGATGTGTGTGTTCAAACACTTTATTCCTTAAAGAAACCATAAATCAGACATGTTTTCCTGAAAAGTGTGGCAGGGAACATTATACTGCTGAAACAGGCCAGTGGCATCACGGAATAATGCTACCATGATGGGGTGAACATCTTTCATGAATAGCAAGATAGCCAACTGTCAGAAATTAGCCGAAGATAAAGTTTAAATCCAGTTCTGGGGTCTCATTTATAAAGCTCTGCAGAGAATCCACACTAAATGTTTGCTTACATACAAATGAGGAAATGTACATATGGCAAAAATACGAAATCAACTTGGAAATGTGCGCTCTCTCAACACCCACATTCATCAGATATAGAATAGAATAGAATAGAATTACTTTATTGATCCCAGACTGGGAAATTTTGTCACAGCAGCAGTGGGTTCGCAAAAAAATACTCTGTACATAACATAAATAGAAAGCAAGATATATACAATGTATATATACAGTGCAAACTATACTATAAACAATAATAATATATACAACTATACAAGAAATAAACAATTCCTTTGAATGTGCAATAACAGAACCAGAACCAGATCAGTGGTTCTTTACAGTGAACCATGGCCACATCCAAAGGGAAATTGAAAAGAACCATTAGAAGGCATTAGAAGCTCCGTCTTCCAAATACAGAATAATCTACTAACTGTTCAGTCATCATGATTCTCAAGTGTTGTAGTGTTAATTTGGAGGAGCACACGATGCGGGAAGATGTTTAATTAAATATAGGCTATAGAAGCTATGTGTTTGAGCCTACAAAACGACTTTACTGACAGACAAGTTGGTATTAGCCTACTATTTAATGCATATCGATACGTTTTACAAGTTTCCTTTTCAGTGCCTAATGAAATATGTTCTGGAATATAGGAAGACTTTCTAAACTTTATATTCAAAGGCTTGAGGTTCAGAATCACCTGTTTTAAGTTGCTGGTTATAACTTGCTATAACCAGCAAGTACTACGGCGCTGAAGCTAGTGGGCTATACTATGTCCTTCTGAGTCTGTAAGCCAGGCTATTTATGAATAAATCCAAATAATGCAATGACCTAATTGCAAATTTCTGCAGGATTGTCTAAATTGATATTTGTTTTTCACATTCATTCATGTAAACCTAACAACAAAAATATAATAACGATACATAATAATAATAATAATAATAATAAATTGTGGTTCTACATTAAATGTTGTCTGTTGTAGCCTCTGTAGTCTGGCATATTATGATATAATTGGGGTCTATATATGCATGTGCACTGTGCCGCCCATTTTACACTTTGTTGTTTTCTGTAGTGAAGGGGGTTGTAAAAACAGTACACACAGATAGCAGAATCGAGACAATGAAAAAAAAATGATGGCTGAGATAGCTGCCCAATGGCAGGCTTATAGCAACAGTCTACATCTGCTGAGTCAGTCTACCAGGCTGGCATGTATAATTACAACATGCATTGCATGGCTTCAGTGTTTTTGGAGCTTCGTTTATGGTAATAGGGACTAAAGACCATGTTATCCTCTAGACCAGGGATCACCAACACGGTGCCCGCGGGCACCAGGTAGCCCCCAAGGACCACATGAGTAGCCCTCAGGCCTGTTCTAAAAATGAAAAATGAAAATTGAATATTGAATATTGATATTATCTGTTTCCCACCTTGTTAAGTCATTGTTGATAATTATTGTGAGAAATCATTAACGTGATCAGTGTCTTCCTATAGATAAGTATCATTAATCGTTAATAATCATATATAACTAAAGGCAAACTGAGCAAATTTGTTATTTCAGAAGAGTGTATCAAACTGGTAGCCCTTCATATGACTCAGTGCCCATGAAGTAGCTCTCAGTTTCAAAAAGGTTGGTGACCCCTGCTCTAGACTTTGACTATCTTTTTAAATGTCCCTTGTATCCTTACCTGAAACGCCTGCACCCCCAGCTGCTGGGAGGTGAATGGAGCCCCACTGCAGACCTTCATGTGTCGGACCTGCCGCTCCAGCTTGGCCCTGGCCCTCTCACTGTCCTTGAACCGGCTCTCGGCATCCCGCAGCCTCAGCAGCTCCTCCTGCAGCAGGCTGTGTTGTCGCTGCAAAAGAGCCAGCTCCCCAATGGTAGACCCTGTATTGGCCTCCCGATTTCCAACATCTCGCCAGAGAGGGCGCCATACGCCTCCTGCAGATGGTGTCATGGCATCCTGTGGCTGCAGCAGCAGCTCCAAGATGGAGTCTTGTTTGATGACGGCACCCTGCAGGATAAGATGGAAAAACTGATTTTAAAGATTTAATACATATCTATGGTTCAGATTTTTGTTTTTACTGAGGAAACGCTGTCCAACAGAAATTTGATAATTTACAAAGAATCCAAATGCAGCAAGGGAAACTGTAATAAATAAATAAAAAGAAGGAGGGGGAATCTTTCAATGAGCAGTATGAACAGGAGACTGCAAGGATCTTATTGGAGGATCAGTCATCCATCCCTCCTACAGGTGGGATGAACTCTATAAGAGAACTTACTGCGCACTGGGTGCATTCGCCAATAAAATTCACACTTCTAGCTGTTTTGGCCCAAAATATCTCTGGTTGAGCTGGCTATAACTCCCCAAGGCATGACAATACACTTTTTACAATTCTCAATGTTTGAAAATGTTGTCACATTTCAAGAAAATTTGAACACAGAATGTACTGTTGTTTTGCTGTGTTGGATACATTTTTTAAGCAGTCAAGGAATTTTCCATTTAATTACCATTTCCATAATGTATATATATACAGTAAATTATATCTGCACTGTATCCTCACATATTTTTATACCACTCAAAGTCTGCACTGCATGGAACATAACGTGGTGTGCTATACTGTATGTGTCATGGCTGTAGATTCCATGTCTTCCATGTGTTGTGTCTTGTTGTGTCTTATGTTTTGATTTTCCATGCCCTCTTGTGTCCTTTCAGTCTCCTGTGTTCTTTCCTCTGTGCTTTCCTCTCTTGTGCATGTTTGTCTCCCCCTGTCTGCCAGCATTGCTTCCTCTGTGATTCCCCTTCGTTATTCTCACCTGCTGCTCCACCTCACCTGTGCCTTGTCTTGTCGTTAGTGTCTGTGTGTATAGTCTGTGTCTTCCCTGCACTTTTTGTCTGTTCGATGCTTCTGTCTGGTGTTATTGTGCAAGACGGTGCCTCGTGTTTTGTCTCCAGTCTCTGGTATGTTTTTGCATTTTTGATTTGAACTTTGCTTTTGATTTGTACTTTGTCTTTTTGTTTACACTTTGTTCAACTGTTTGATTTGCTTCTTTGCCTTTTCCCCTTTGTACTAGTTTGTATTACTAGCTCCCTTGGTTTGTCTGCGTTCAGCTTTTTGTTAAATAAAGCCCACTTTTTGTTCCCTCTGATCCTTCCTCCTGTTCTAATTTGCATTTGGGTCCACCTTTAGTTTTCCCCTTTAAACCCGTAACAGTATGCTGTTGTACATGATGTACAAGTGCTTTAAAGATGTACACTCACCTGGAGTGCATGAAGATAAACACTGAGATTCATCAGCCTCTGAAGGATCTCCTGTCAAACACAGCAATCTTATTACTGATGTCTAGCTCGCATGCACGCACGCGCACACACACACTTCAAAGCTTTACTCACTGTGGTTGGTGGCTTGTCTGGACTCCTCATGCAATCCTTCAGAAAGTTAAAAAACAAGAGAATCATGATGATGGTGTTACATTTTAACATAATACATAATACAATTATTAGATATTAATCAGTACATGTGTTATAATTTACATTCCTAAAAGAAAATTATGTGAAGGTGAACGGTAGTCTGTCCATGGGTCCCAGCTCCCCCGAAGAATGCCTTTTCATCCTTTATGGCTGAGTTTATTAGGAGCTAGTGGCTGACAATATTTCTCCTTTCATCCTTTTTAAAGCAGTGCATCGTGGCACTGACGGCTTCATAATGAAGTGGAGAGCCAGGACCAGTCTTAAAACTGGGAATTGAGTTCTCTGCAAAATGGATTAACATTCCCTGGAAGTATACTTGCAGGAACCTGGAATTTTAGCATGTGTAGCCTTTTGTGTCTGTGTGCACTTATGTTTTGTGTCATCAAATGAACCATAGAAAACTCATTTATGTTAAGATACATCCGCTTGTAGTGAAAGCCAATCTCGTCTGACATTTTTATTGCCATCATTACAGTATTATAACATTATCAACTCTCGGCCTCAGCTATTTCTTGTTCTGCCTCTTCTTGTTCTGCTGAAATGGAAGGGTCAAAAGTTCTGTTGACAACCACCAAAAACAGCAGGCTAAGTGAGTAATTCTCTGTATGTCTTTATATCTGTAATTTTGATAGTTACAAACAAGGTGCCAAATCCAGTCAAATAGGTGCCAATCTGGGAGGTCTCACATTTTGTTCTGGCAGCACTCCGCTAAGATTAAGCCCCAACTATATGGAAGCGTATGCTGCCACATTAGAAAAAGACAATTGGATCAGTTTCATGTTACAATGTGAAACTTTCCACATTATAACATAACTATGTATCTTGTTGTAACCTGATAACTTATTGTCATAATTTATTGTTATAACCTCTTGATGGCTCCGTTAGCTCTCGGATAATATACACTACAGCGCAGGTGCTTTATCTCTCTCTCTCCCTCAGAAAGTTGGCACAGGCATGGAAGGTGAATTGACATCCATTGTCAGAAACCAGGTAGGAAGGGTTTCCCTCACGGCCAAATACAGTGGCCAAAAACTGAATGACTACTTCAGTAGTGACAGTTGGGGCAAATGCTACTTCAGGCCACTTACTATAATAATCAATAAGAGATATGGCGTAGCGACAGTCCCATGCAGCCTGGTCGAAAGGGCCTGTAATGTCAATCCCCACTTTCTTCCATGGTTTATTTGGAAGATCCACAGGTATGAGTGGTGCAGGTGCAGTTTTTGCAGTCTTGTCGGAATACTGGCATGACACACATGAAGCTATCATATTGTGTACATAATTGTCCATTTGTGGCCACCAATATAGCTCACGAAGTCTCTGCTTTGTTCGTACCAGTCCTTGGTGTCCTTCATGTGCCAGATCTATCACTCTGGATCTGAGTGAGCCTAGAACAACCAAGCGATCTGTGCCCCTAATGATAAGTGAGTTATCAACGGCCAGTTCATCCCTCACATTGAAGTATGGAGCAAGTTCAGGTGTCGCATTCTTCCTGCATTTTGGCCAGCCTGTCTGAATCTGACATCTCAGCTGTGTCAGTTCAGGGCATGTGTCACAGGCTGCATCAAATTCTGGGCAAGGAAACGGCATGCAAAGACTCCTGAAAGACAGCAGCAACTATGTCTGGTGACTCAGAAGCATCTCCTGTAGTGGGAAGTGGAAGCCTGGAAAGGCAGTCAGCTGTCACGTTTAGTTTGACTGGATGGTAGGTGACATCATACGTAAAACAAAGCAGTCTAGCCGACCATCTGGCAGTTCTCAGTCCAGCGCGACCAGTCCCTTTGGATGTGAGGAGAGATTTAAGTGCTTGGTGGTCAGTACGAAGCATGAAGTGGCGTCCCCACAGGTAGGTTCTTCACTTCTCCACCACCCAAACACTTTTACTGTACTTTTCTTTCAGCAGGTGAAAGAGTCCTGGAAGCAAAGGCAACAGTTCTCTTGGTGTTGTTTGGGTGGAGCTGAGTGAGTACAGCCCCCAGCCCATAGTCAGAAGCATCAGTGGTCTCTTGAGTAGGCAGTTGGGGGTCATATAGTACCAGAGCAGGGCTCTCCAGTATCAGTCTTTTGATTTCAGCAAAACTGGACTCCGCCTCAGCAGTCCAAGTGAACTTCAGGTCAGTAGGGTCTTTGAGAGTGACACGTAATGGTTCAACAATGGTAGCAAAGTCAGGAATGAACTTACTGTACCACAATGCAAGACCAAGGAAGGATCTCAGAGAGCATATGTCATGTGGGACAGGTGCCTGAGCCACTGTGCTGACTCGGTCTTTGTCCGGGTGGAGTCCATCTTTGGATATGGTGTGTCCTAGGAAAGACAGATGCCTGATTGAACTTGCATTTAAGCATGTTCAACTTGAGTCCCGCCTCATTCAAGGCATGCAGCACCCTCCGTAAGTTGGCATCGTGATCCTACTGGGTGGTACCATAACATATGATATCGTCAAGGTAGGCTTATACTCCTGGGAGGCAAGACAGTATAGTAGACATAATTTTCTGGAATGCTGACAGAGCTGAAGCGAGGCCAAATGGGACACGACAGAACCGGAAAAGGCCCTTGTGAATGATAGATGTAGTTATATCACGGCTATCTGGGTGGAGCAACATTTGATGGTATGCAGAGGCAAGGTCAATGGTGGAAAAGACGGTAGCCCCCCGCAGGTTGGCGAGCAGTTCATCCATGGGTGGTAAGGGGTACCAGTTGCAGACGATTGATTTGTTCCGCTCTCTTAGGTCAACACATAGACAAGGCTTTCCTCCACCCCGTCTCAGGGTGACAACGATGGGAGAGACCCATGGAGATGCATCAATGCGCTCAATGATGACCCTGACTTGTAGATTTTGAAGCTCCTCAGTAACAGCCTGTCATACTGAGAAAGTAAGCCTCCTCAGCTTCTGTTGAACTGGAATGGCATGTGGTTTCAGTTGTATTTTGTGCACAAACCCTCTTGCACATCCAACTTCTTGTACCTGAGCCTCAGGAGCAGTTGGTGGCATTGCAATTGGGACTGTTGGCTCAGGGTCAGGGGAGCCCTTGGGGTTTGCAGCAAGAAATACTTTGTTACCCTCAATACACATATGCACAGCAACAAACAGGTTTAACCCAAGCAAAGCAGCACCTGACCCAATAACCATGAATGAGCAATTAGCTGAATGTCCCTCATGAGTTACTGTGGCATGTAATTGCCCATTAACTGGTATTTTCAATTTTGAGTATGTGCACAGAGCCACAGTAGTCTAATGATAGCAGCCTCTCAGGGGGATCAGATAGACATTGAAGAGTATGCTGAGGTGGTAACCAGCTACATTGCAAAGTGCACAGAGGATGTCACTGTAATTAAGACTTTCACTGCACGTGGCAACCGCAGTGAGGTGCTCAGAGAGGTGCGCTCGCTGCTGACGGTGCGAGATGCAGCCTTTAGGGCGGGAGATATGACTGCTCTCCGCTCAGCCAGGTCTGCACTCTCAAAGGGAATCAAGGCTGCGAAAGGCACCTATGCGGACAAAATCCAGGGACAACTCTGTGACACAGGAAACACCAGACGGATGTGGCAGGGAGTCCAAGCTCTGACGGATTACAAGTCCAGGCAGGGGGTCAACGACGATGATGCTTCTCTTCCAGAGAGGCTCAACGACATCAACTTCTTGAGGTCACATCTTGAGCACGCTCCTCTCAGCATCAGTGGCCTCACAATGGAGAGAGTGGAGAACATCACGTTCCTCGGAGTGCAGATCTCGCAGGACCTAAGCTGGAATAAAAACACCTCAGTTTCACTCCCCTCTGTCCAAGAACTCTTTCAAAGCCGCTGCAGGAGCAGGGCACTGAACATCATCAGGGACGCCTCCCACCCTCTCCACACATTCTTTAAACTGCTCCCATCAGGAAAACGG